>JAPFFP010078828.1:0-22769 GCA_026153255.1 Solanum medicagineum | reverse complement strand
ATTTTCTGTAGGATTGATAAGCCCTTAAGGTGACAATTGTGGTTTAGTATTCGGATTAGTGCCTAACCGGCACTAGTTACGGCCCCGGGGATTTGTGCCACTTTACACATCATCATCCCTGATTTTTTGTGGGTTCGAAAATATTATATTGTATCACTATTAAAGGAATGATGATTGTTTGTTACTCCTTTATCATGGTTGTACTATTTTTTTAAATCATTTTCTATCATGCCATTTATTGTATTTGTAGCTCATGTATCATCTACATACCACACATTGTACCAGACATATATCAACACATACACATTACATGATACACATATTTTGATTTGTCACATTTTTTGTATTATTATCTCATGTGTGTTTTTTTTATTTATCTCGTGTATCATTAAATGATACACATATTTTTGTTTTGTTAGAATTTATTGTATTATTATCTCATGTGTTTTTTCTATTTAGCTTATGTGTCATTATATGGTACTAATCAAACTTTACTATTAAGGACAGAGATAAGATACACATTATATTGTGGCAATCACCATACAAAGAATCAGTGTTTTTTATTTGTTGTCTTTATGAAAATCATATCAAGTTTTCTTTAGATTTATTAATAACAACCATTTTGTCAGCTCTAATTGCTATGTGTATTGTTCCCCCATACATGATACATTTTATGTTAGTAGCAATAACAAATAGTACGTTGTACACTGTACATGATGATTTGATAATTGTATCATTACAGTTTGGTTACATTAACACATGATACTCCTTAATACTGTATCATGATACACTTGTTGGTTCATTTTATGCATTTTGAATTTCATGTATTATTATTGTCATTTAGCATCTTACACCACTGTATCACTGCATTGTCATAGTCGTTGATACATTTATTTCTTTTTTGTTTACAGGAAACTAACTATGTGATCTAACAGATTCCAAAGCACCCTTTGAGATCTGGTTCATCATACAATTTCAAAATTGTCAGTGATTTGAAGAAATCAATTGGTGATGAAGGAATTGCATTGTTTCGTCAAACAATATTTGGTCTTTTCCTCGAGATGAAAAACTGCAACTTTCAAGGATAAATCACAAAGTGTCTGCTTTTGTGGGAAATAAAGCAGAATGATACCGATGAGTTGCACATTCGTCATGGAAAACGAATAATTCTTAAATTCTCCCTCTGAGAATTTGCACACTCATTACGGGGTTGAAATGCAAAGGCAGTGCTGATGATTTTCTATATGATGACTCAACTCGCAGTACTCTCTTGGAAAAATGCTTTGCTGGTGTCTTAATGGAGTTAGCAAGGAACTTTTTGTTCAGCATTTTCGAATGGATGAGTAGGACAACAACAAAAATGCTATGTAGATGGTGATACTGTTTTTTACCGAACATTTATTTTTTCTCAGGTTGACAATGCACCTATATCCATTGATGATTTTAGGATGTTTGAAGATGGGCGATATGAATTTTATCCTTGGGGGTATCACTGCATTCAACAAGTTGTTGAAGAGTTTCAGACAAGAATATAAAGTTGCTAAAAAACTTTATCAATTAGGAGGTATGCCATATGGACTAAATGTCTGTACGTACGAATGTGCATCCGAAGTTGATGATGAGATTGATATTAAGGCTGATCACATTCTCTGAATTGTAAATTGGGATGTAACTGGATTAGAGTCGAAATATGAGACATGCATGTTGAGAAAGTTTATGAGGGTAAGATTTATTGGCTTTGTTGTTTTCATGTGATAAATGATTGAAGCATCCATGAATCACTTATAGTTATATCATTCATTATTTGTCCCATCTAATATAAGTGCTACATATTTTTTTGATCTCTTTTTGTTTTTGAAAAAAGATTCTTTGTATCATTAGTCTGCATTTTTTCAGGAACAGTATATCATCAGGACATATCACTTATAGGTTTCTAGTTCATATTTTTGTATCATGTTAACAAATGTGTGTCTCTTATGCTACCTTTTTGGAATTTTGATTCATGATACATTTATTTATGAGAATGCCCACAGATGATTTATGTGTATCATGTCTATTCATTGCATGTTCATCAGTATTTTTTGCATTAATAAATTTTGTATCATGTTTTATTGTTAGTCTGTTACATGTATCAACTATGTTTGTATGGTTCTGTGTACTACTATTTTTAGTATCACTCATTATTTGTATCATTTATACTAGTGTTATATTTCTTTTGTCTTACTTTCTGTCGAACAACCTACCATGTGTATCACAACTTTCTAGGACTGCATTACAGTATCACCATTGTGCATCACCAATGAGACCTTCTCTATTAGAAAAGAATACACATATTATTGGTGTGTTACATGTATCATCCATCTTAGGTGTTTCATCTTGTGCACCACTTATTTTAGTATCATTCATCACTTGTATCATATATGTAAGTCTTATATTTTTGGATCTCCTTTTTCATCCCCAACAAGTACTTATGTGTATCACCATTGTTTTACATTTCGAATATGATATCACCACTGTGTATCACCAATGTTTTTCTACTTTTTAAAATTCCATCAACCTGGTTTGTTAATCTGTATGATGTGGCTTATGTGACTTGATGAAACAATACACTTATTTCATCACCAAATTCTTGCAAGAATATTGTTTCGACAACTGAGGAGTTGTTAGTGCTTGATCTACCCCAGTCTAAGAGTAGTTCACTTACAGAAGCTTTCCCATCTACAATTCTGCCTTGTGCACCATCTTCAAGCATTTTGAAGTCCAAACATTTGGATGTGCATGAACCAACTGGATTTGAAGATTTTAGTATTGAACCACCTGAACACCTACTAAGGAGGTCAAAACATATTGCTGATATGTCTTCTCCACCACCCCCAAGAAGATGCGTGTTGTTCAGCCCAAGGAAATAACTAATCCAAATGTGAGTAAGCAGAAAAAGTAAGAAAATGTACAATAAGTAACAAGATAGGCATCGTTAGATGCACCTCAGTTGATCATGCTGAACTTCCATCATATGTCACTCAACTTTTTGTCAAATCGGAAATAAGAGAAGCTAGGAGATACCTTAAGCAATATGTAAGTGTAGTCTATTCACCTCTCTTTTTTACATTGTTATTATCTATTTCATAGAAAAATTATGCAAAAATAATAAATTATTTTTTCTTTTTTAATCTTGAAGGTGGACAGAAAGTTTCATTATCTTGAGAACTTAATCAAATCAAACCACAAAACGGTTTTGGAAGCAACTGCAAAGGTATCCTATACCTCACAAAAGACTGATATCCAGGAACCCCCTCTAACTGTTCAAGAATGTTTCCAAGTACACCTCTCCAAATAGTGTGATTTTTTATGCACCAAATATCATGTATCATATGTTATTAAATGACATATATACATCTAAGATTTAAGGATTTACCTGATATACCATACCTGTTTAGGTTGATGCGTCACCAACACATGATGTGACACCACACCCTATGATTGTTACAGAAGATGAAGATCATCAGGTAGTATTTTTATCTATGATACATGCATAAAGTTTTACGACATATTGAGGACAAATCAATTTGTACATATCTCTATGTATACATAGGTTGTTGAAGCAGTGGGCAATAGTCACACCAGGCATGATGTTGCAGTAGTCAATACTGATACTAGGCAGAATGAATCACATAGCAAAATTGAAGTCCTCTCACATGAAGCAATTTTCATTAATGAAGATGTATCAAAGGTGAAGGATGCATCTAAGACACAACAAAATGTTAGTTTACTTTTTCTTTTACTGTTTTGTTGTTTATCGATAATATGTGTCGATTTATTTTAGATTTTTTTCTTAAGTTAATTATTTTTTAATATTTTTTTTGAATATGTACAAGGTGAAGACGATTGTGAAGAATCATCCACCATTGAAGATGTTTTGGTAAAGTCTGTTATTGCTAGGGGTCCCCAAGTTAATGTTAAGATCTAATGTCAACTTCTACTATAATTATTTAGTACATGATACAAAATTTTATTAGTGATACTTACACATGATACATGTGTCATATGCATGTTACAGAATACATAACCATTTTGTGTAGTATGAAAATTTTGCTTTTTTGTCATTATATCATGATTATATGTCATTACATATTAGGTATCTAACCCCCCTCCCCTTTTTCTAATGGTACAAATTTATCTATATAAATGTGATACGTACACATGATACATTAGACATATGCATGACAGAGGATACATATCAAGTTTTATGTAATCTCACACCGTACTTTTGTCAGTGATACATTTTTATCTATAAATGCTATACTTACACACGATATATTAGACTTATGCTTGTGACCTCACATCCCACCCACCATATTTTCGTGCTTCTGTAACTTGATACATCTTTTATAGGAGGTTGTATTAGATGGATCACCCAACTCTCCCAAGGACGTTGTAGTGCATCATGTAAAATCTGACATATCCTCTCGTGATTCTTTGGTATATATACAAATATGTTAATAAATCTATTATCGAAGTTGTACATAATAATTACATGTCAATTATTACATATATTCTTAAATTGAAGGGCTACCAAAAGAATCACAACTCATTGTCCCTGTTATGGAGAAGTCAACCATTATTGGAGATAAAACATTTTCCATGGAAAATCTCCATCTAAGTGCAGAGAAGGTAATTGAAACAAACTTTATAATTATACATAGTACTTACTTTATGGCTACATAACATTATACATTAAACTTCAGGGTGATACATCATCCGCAATCGTTATTAAAGATCAAACAATACCTGACGCAATACATCATGATGCATCGATACTTTTGTTACCTGCTTTATTCACTAAATTAATTATATTACTTAATACCTATTAGCTTGTATGTATTACACAGGCTTCAACAACATCATTGTCGAGTTCGGATGTTAGCCAACAATAGCTTGATGCAATTTTAGCTGAAATCCAAGAGAGCCAAATACTTTTGTTTGCATAGCCAATCAATCAAATGTTTGTACCTCCCCAGCAAGTATCACTTCCTCAAGGTCTTGATACAAACACACCCACCACGTATACTAGGATGCCTTTAAAGTGATTGTACTCACTCTTTCTAACAAAATTTAGATCTACTGACAAGGGGAAGGAGAATGTGACCTTCGAAAATCATTCAGATCATCCTTTTGAAGGTTTTAATATTTGTTACCAACGCCCAAAATAAATGATCGATGCATATACAAAGTGGATTACGAAAGGATTGCCGACAACACATGTAAAAAGGTAAGTCCATAATATTTTACAACACACTAAAGAAACTATTTTGTATTATATTTACTCCTCTCATACTTTGAATTAAATTTCACTGACACAGAGCATCAAAAGAAAAGCACTATCACACTAATACTACCTCTTTTGTCTTTGATCATATGAATTTTGTTGTTGCATTCTCCCGTAACAAGAACTGATTTTATTTGATGTCTTAGTCTAATCGATTTGGACTGACGAGGTTAGTGTTTTACCCTTCATCTTATTTCTTCTGTGCTAATTTATATTTACTTTTTTTAAAATTTTGTTCCAAGATTCTTTCATATTAGTGGTTTTTCTATTTTTTCTGACCTGCCACATACATGATCTATCCTTTAATGTGTATCTCCTATACATATGATGTACGTGATATAATATACTGTCCATCGACAATGATACAAGACCTCCATTGTGGATGAAATTACCTGTTTTTTAACTTATTTTTACCCAAATCAGCTTCCCATTTACTTTTGGCATGTACTATCTTATGCAGTATCTTGACATCATTTTATACTATCTTCACAAAAAATCCAAGCAACAAATAGAGAACCAGTATCGATACACAATAGTAAATTATTGCTTTATGTCATTCATAAATATTGCACACGCAAGGTACTATTCAGGTGAAATTGATGATGAAACAAATAGTCAACAATGCATGACATCTGCTGCCATTCCAATTAGCCATGATACATCGATCATCAATGTTGTAAAAGGACATTCCATGCCAGCTGCTTTACCTTGGCATTTAGTTGCTGAAGTATATGTCTCGATAAACTTCGACAGTCAGTACCATTGGGTTTTGGTAGTGATTGTTCTTAGGGAGAGGCTCATACGCCTGTGTGTTTCATTGTTGGGTAGAAGGAAGAGAGAGCCATTCATTGAGATACAGAGGTTGACAAACTTGCTTCCAATGTACCTTGTGGACATTGATTTGTTTGAGGAAAAATCTCGAGTTGACTGGTCTTCACTTGATACTTACAAAGATAAGACAATGGGTGATTTGAGTGGACCACAACACTCTTTCAAGGTTGAATTTGTGCAAGGAACTTCTCAACAAGAATGTGACAACGTGTACGTATTTTGTTACTCCTATCATTGACCCATTGATCTGGAAAGAAGACTCTGATTTTTTTAAACATGTATAATGCAGGGATTGTGGTGTTTTGTTAACAGCATGCGTCGAATACCTTAGTGATGGTATCCTAGTCCTGCTTCAGGACATTGTGGTACTGATTTGCACAGCAAATATGCAGCCTTCTTGTGGAATTATTGTTTAATGAAGGTCAAGGAAGGATACGCTAGTGAAAATGACGACTCGCCAAGACTGAAGAATGCTACATTACCGCAGACTCAACATGATTTTATTGTTGTAGTTTGAGTAAACATCTGATATGGATGTTTTTCATGGAACATTGTAAATTCTAATTATTTGATTGGGATGCCCATGCTTTAGACACTTTATAACTCCTGTCTATTCTTGTTGTCACTCTGGTATTCTAATTGGGATGCCCTTTTTGTAAGGAATTATGTTATTTCAAACACCATCCATAATATTTGTTTTAAAATGTAATTATCTTATTTTGGTGTTAACTATGTTTATCTGTTTGATTATGTAAAAAGTATAGCATCTTATGTACATGTAAACAGTACAAGTATCATTATTTGTTTATGATACGTGAGAATAAAGTACCCACATGTATAGCATATTATAAACACCATATATTTTACATGATACAAAAAATTGGCATTATAGACATTGGTGATACTCCATGATGATATGCTAGTTAAGTATCACAGCAGCAGTGATACACATAATCACACAGTCTCACCTTTGCAGAACAAATTAGACAAACAAATGCAACACACGCACACACACATATATGATACAAATGATGATGATAAAATAATCACTGACAAAAACAAACAGGGGCTGACTTATACAAAATGGAGATGTTTTGAATAGATAATACACCTTTGAACATATACACAAAACAAATAAAAAATCATTGTATGCATTCTACAAATATTCAAAACACAATCAATTGTCAATTTTCCTTGGGAAAGAAAGAACAAGTTCTTTGATTGTGTCCCTCTTGTCCACAGTGACCACAACTGTTTGTACTTGAAGCAACTTTTTTATCTGAATTTTTTCTCCTTCTCTTCCTTGGTCACCCAGGTATTCTCTTGTATCTCGGGGGAAAATCTTCTTCAGCCAAAACAGATTTTGGTACTAACCAATCTGATTTGTTTGGCATTGGTAGCATGGGAACTTCATAAGTCTTTGTCAATATCTCTGGTCTATAGTACACAGAGCAGTATGGATGCACATCAACAACATTCTTTCTTTTTAAGACGATAATTGCATGGGTGCAAGGTATTTCGTCAATTTGTAATCTACCACAGTTACATATTTTTTGATTAAGACATACAATGTATCTTATCCCATCTTCGTAAATCGAAAACATATATTCAGATGAAGGAAAAACTTGCATAATTTTTGTATAAGCACTTAACATATTAACAAATGAACTATTCAGAAATATAATTTGATACATGATGAAATATACCTTCATGTTGGAACACTTTGAAGCGTTTGAAATCAAAATATCTTCAAATCTTCTACCCAGTGTTTCCTTCGCATATGAAGAGATTTCTCTATTTTTGCAGTGCCATGTTGCAAAAAGAATCCTTGCTTCCTCCAAAAAATCTACTATGGGTAGCTGACGGGCTTCAACAAGACACGCATTGATACATTCAACAATATTTGAAGTCATTATTCTGCCTCTATTTATTGGAGCATGAATCCTTGACCATTTATCATACCGAACAGTTTGGAGATACTCTTTAACTCATAATCTACTTTTTTAACCTTAGCCATTAGTGTATCAAAATCCTCCCTTCTATAAGCCTTTGTCACTGAGTAGAATACGACTGTTAAAGTGTTTTTGCTTCTCCTGAAATTTGTGCAAATATTTTTCCAGAGGTGCTAGATACATTCATGATGAGGAACATTAGGGAAGACTATGCTCACACTTTTCATGATACTTTCATTTCTATCAGATACGATACACATTTTCTGTCTTTCACCAAATGTATTTTTGAATTGCTCAAAGAACCACATTCATGGAGAATCATTTTGTGTCTACAACCCCATAAGCTAATGGTAATATGCATCCTGGATACACCAAAAAAATTAACATGATTATCTATTTTATCTCTTTATTTTATTTAAAATATGTTTCATTGTCATGAAGGGGTGGCTTGGTTTATGCATGTATTAAATGATTTCATACCTTGTCTGAGGTATCAAGTTTTCCTTTTTTGTATCATCTGATAACTGCAGTGATATACATTCTATATTGTCAAAATTAAAAAAGTATCATGTTATTCACTATATTGTCTCTTATGGATGATAATGCTGTGTCAACTCAAAAGTATCACACATGAATTATTATTTCACATGACACGTGATACTAAAAAATGATCTACCTGTTTCACCAACAAAAACATGTATCACTATTATGTGTGAAAAAAAATGATACCTGCACCATCGAGCGTACTTGCTGATACAAAGATTCCCTTGTAAGCACCGCTGAGATGTGCACCATCAACTACAACAATTGGTCGGTAGAAATCAAACCCCTAGATAAATGGGCTTAGGGCTATAAATAGATACATGAATTCTTTCTTATCACTTTTGTGCATTCTTATATATGACTTTGGATAGATTTGATTTAGTATGTATATGTATCTTGGCATCTGTCGGTATCCATCAACAGGTTTGCCTCGTATCATCTCCGATGCATGTTCCTTAGCACGCCATGCTTGTTGATAAGAAATCTCAAGTCCATAAACCGATTTAACGTCTTCTATTACATCTTTGGATGTATGAACTCTTTTGTGGTTCATCAACTTAGGAGCTTTCAAAATACTAACTAATCCAACCGTAGCTTGTACCTTGTTCAACATCCTATCCCTAATAGGACATGAATGTTGATCATTGAAGTATCTAATCTTGAATATGTCATAATTTTTTCGACAAGATACCTTCATAGTCCATGCACACTCATCTGACAAACACACCAAAATGTAGCTGCACTATGTGTGTAAAAATAAATGCATTATCAACAGTCAATTCCAACATTACAAACATTAGCAGTAATCCCAACAAAAAAAAAATAATATATAAAATCATCATTACATATAGTCTGTTCAACAAAGTTTTTCCTCATGTTTCACACTAACCAACCACAACAATTAGCCAGAATATACTTACATACCTTTTAGCATCCGATCTCTTGACCTTGAAATTAAAGTTATTCTTAATTTTATATTTTGCCATTACAGACACAAACATAGCTTTGTTTTTGTACATTTGCTTCTCTTTTACATCTATTTTCGTTATATCAGTAATATAGTTTGTTGTTTCTAACTCTGGGATATAGCATGTATCACCATTCCCCGATTCAACCACTGTAAGAGCTTATGTATCTTTCCTTGAACCTTCAATACAAACAATTTCCCCGGCACTAGCATCAAAGTTGTGTGCATCTTCTATGTGTTTGTCTGACACATCTACACAGAGAGGATACTTACAAATATTAGGCTCACTTTTCTTCACTTCCAAATACAAACGAATACCCATGTCGTTCTTAATAATCATAGGAGAATAGTTTTCTTCGATGATATACCTTATTTTTATATTTTTCTTCATTTCATCAATCTCCAACTCTACTGCAATGGCCGTTTTAAGACTTGCAAATGATATTGTATGCCCAAGCAATATTCCATCGCTCTTGTATCTTGAATAACAAATATTTTCTTCCCAAACTCCAGAATGCCTCAACATAGTATATATATTCATTGTGAACAACGTGAAACTTCTTTGATTTTTCTCTGTTTTTTTGGACAATTTTTTTGGTACGTTGTTTCTAATAATGCTCTTCACGAAGAAAACTTTTACAATGTTTTCATTGGGAAAAACATGTGTGTACATTAATTAGCCTATTTCTATGATGAAAGATGCCATCACTCATTTATTACTATGTACTAAAGTTTTTTTTCTTTGGTAAATAAGTCAAATCATCATTAAATGGCATCCACAAGAAAAAAAGAAATTGTTGTTAAAATGATTATACTTTCTATCACTATTTTGAATAAAAGTACAACTTTTCCTCCTTTTTTTTTAAAAAACATACAGGAAGCATTAAATGGGCTCAACCTTTCTGATGAAAAATACAACTTTTTAATACGTATCTCTAGCTTATATAAGAGTAACAAAAAGTAGATTTTTTGAAAGAATTTCTGTAATTATGAAAAAGGTGGGGACAAATTGAGATTCCCTATTTAAGTATGAGATTTCTGTAACTTTTTTTTTTTTTACACATGTTCAAAACGACTAAGGATCATGGTCATAAGGTTTTAAAAAAAATATTTTTTTGAAAGTTGCCTTTCACTTGAAATATTTTTAAAAATAAGTCAAGAATTTTAATAACTCAAGTTTTTTTTTATCTTCTTCATTCACTCATCTTAACATTTAAATTGCATGTGTTTTAGAGGCATATTTGAAAATTAATGTGCTAAATGCTCGTCCAAGGTATTTTGTTGTGACACGAATCTAATAGGAAAACCTTGATTTTTTGTAAGTCTAGAACCTATCAAGAATTAGAAGTGCAATGCCTCTTGGACCTTAGGATGGGATGCTAGGCACTTTAGGAAAAACGTTAGAATTTTTTATTTTTTTAGTGCGCTTCAAAGGTTAATAATAAATCAACCTAAGAGGTGTAGGGGTATATAGGACCCTCGGAGATGATAATCTAATACTCGTGCTTAATAGAACAAACCTTGGTTTTGTCCTTAGGCTTAAATAAGCCACGTGAGCTAAAATGATAATTTTGTCTTCCAAAAATAAAGCCGAGTAAACTGATTTGAGTGGAAAATAAATCACGTCAGTCCTAATATTCTTCTCTTTTGTTTATTTTTATTCTTAAATGTTTGGGGTAGTTCAATGTTTAATTGCTTATTTTCTACTCTATTTATTTTATCATGTAGAATTAATTAAGACTTTTAAATTGAGACCTCTATTTGTTAACCCCCATATAAATATGAGATACGATCGGGATCCATATTTGTGGATCTCAAGGGGTGCCTAACACCTTCCCCTTGAAGTAACTTGAACCCTTACCCGTTTTCTGGTGATTTGACCATTTAGACTTAGTTTTAGAATGATGTCCTAATGCACGTTAATTCATTAGGTGGCATCTCTTCAATTTTTTAAAAATTCCAAAAGAGTCGTAGCCACGTCGTCGTCCAGGTTCCCGTCTTTTCGCGTGAAAAAATAGTGTGCGACAAGTCTCTTTCTTCCTTCCCAAGGGAGCTTGAACCATTTGATAATCCAAATTGTGATACATCTCTTCTTTTTCCTTTAAAGTTCCTCTTGTAACCTACAAGAGCATTTTCTTCCCCTTCATTAACAAATAGACTAGGCAACAGTTTGGCTAGTAACTCTTGTGACGACAATAAACTCTCAAATTCCTCCAAGAATGATTGTTGAGCCCATCCTTGAATTGACGTTATAAATGGAATATATTCAGGCTTCAAATCATGAATGATAATTCTTTTCATTCGTACTTCAAAGATAGACTTCTCCGGATTCAATAAAGATATCTCAGAACATAAATTCCTAATCTTCAAAAAATATTCGGCGATAGAAAGATTACCTTGAGTGGTGTTAGCCAATTCATTCTCCAATATCTGTAGCCGAGCTTCATTTTTCTTGTTGAACAGTTGACCTAGAGTCTTCCATATTTCATGAGCTGATTTACACCTTAAAATATGATCAAATAACTGGAGGAGATTGTCCTCTGCAGGATAAATTCTGCCTTCGCATTAATTTGCTTCCACTTCTTATATGCATAACTACTTCCGGTCCATCATCAGGAGGACTTGTGTCACTTCTATTTAACAATATCCCACAAATCCTCACCCATAAGGTATGACTCCATACATGTCTTCCATACCTTGTAATTGAATTGATTCAACCATTCCATCTCCAGTCCATTAACACGACCATTAAAGTCCATCTACACAAATTAGTTGAATCAACTACCAACCCGATCTTGAAATAAATCCACAAGTCGATATATGGCTATTGCTATGGCTCTGATACCATGTAGATAAATATAGCAGAAGAAAATTAGAATCGAAAGACCTTGTGCTAGCCCAAAATCGTTAACTAAGATCGGAAGATTCAAATAAAGAAGGGAAAGCTTTGTTATGAGAGGCGGGTACTTGTATTGTATTCAATTTTTGGTTGCATGAGGTTTGAGTTGATTACAAATGAGTATGGTCATCCCTATTTATAGTTATGAAGGGATGGTTCTAAATATCATCCTAGATATTGTACCAAAAAATATCTAGATACTATTTTCTAAATATCTAATAAATCTAGATTATTTTATAATCTGCTACAATTTTCTTCCTAAAATATCTACAAGAAAAATCTAGTAAATTTATCTACTACTATAGAGTATCTAGATATTTCTACAAGATATTTTTATATACTAGGACAATCTAGAACAATCTATTATCTTCCAAAAAATCTACTTTAATATTTTTCATATTTTTAGTGACACTTGACATAAAATTTTTGTTTGTTCTGTTTTCATTTGCCACAGAGTTTAAGAAATAAATCTTGTGGTCTTAAGTTAAATGAGATTTAAGAGATCTACATCTTGTGACCTTAAAGTGGTGAAAGTTGGAATTAAAAAGTTGACAAAAAAAGAAAGGAGGTCATTTTTATAAAAATGTAGGAAGTACTAATAAGGTACCAAGGATGACGTGGGATATTGTTTTGAAAGAAAGATCAAATTAAAAAAATTCTTTATCTAAAATGTTTGAACAAAAAGAACATGGACAGTTTTACAAACAGATGAACTAATGATTCTAGATTATTATCTCTCTACTTTTGACAAACTTAAAAGCACTTTACAAGTCATCACAATCAGGTAATTAAAATCCAATCTTTTGACTGTTTCTTTTCCAAGATATTGTATTATAAAGTTGTTATAATAATTACGATTTTTTTGGTATAGATTAGTGGTGAGACAACAATGACAACATTCTCTGCGACAATAGTAAGTTTATCAACTAATATTGTAGGTACAAGGATGTCATTTCAGCTCAAAAGAACTAAAGTAAATAACAACATTAGTGGATTGAACTCATTTAGAGATCAAAAGGCAAATAGCCATGTTGCCTCATTAGCCCTCTCTGCTATGTGTTCACTGAAACTCCATCATCACAAGTCAAAGCTGGTGTTTTTTTTCTACTTTTAGATATCCCAAATACATAAAATTCATGTCCAAACATATATATATATATTTATATGGTTTCTAACAAGTCTAGCTAGTAGTAGTAAAAATACCAGCGTTGACCTATGCATATGCTACGTTGTCACAACCCAAATCTAAAAGTAGTTTGTGCTAAAGAATTATCGCTAAATATCTCAAAATGATGAATTATCCCAGTTTATTTATGTCAATCTTTATTTTGAATTTTAGTCTGTCCAAAACGATCTTTACATCCTACAAGGATAGTGGTATCGATTAACTCCATTCACTATTTTTTCATTAGTAGAATAACAGTATGAGCCACGATACTTCTGTTCTCACTGAGACAGTCAACTTTCTTATGAGTATTTGCTTTAAGGTTTACAACAGAAGGATCAGCACCAAACAACTTACACAAATTTGCTCTAATAGCCTCCTTGTGCGGGCTCACTTTTGGTCTTTTTAAAATCAAAGTGGCACTTCGTGTCAATTAGCAGGCTTATTAGAATGTTGCTCATGTGTCGATCTATCATAGTTTTGTTGGTGTAGAAGCTTATTCTTCAATTTTCTAATTTAATCTCCTATATGTTGTATTTTCCTTTGTTAGGTTAACTTAAGGAAAGCTCAGAGGAAATATTTGTTCAAGGAACCAGTGACAACAAGATCCACACGAATCATGAATTTGTTAAGTGAGTCCCTCCAAATGGAGGGCCCATATGCCAAATGTTTCAAATTTGGCAAGTCTCTGTATTTTAATACAAATTGGTAACCTTCTCTAAAGGCTGCAGAATTGTCATTCAAGATTGGTTGGCCACCAACCTTTAAAATTGTCAAATTGAGCATCCTAAGTGCGGGCAAAAATTGCCTATAAAAGGAGGAGATTGCTCCTAAGAAAAAGATCAGAGAAAGAGAGAAAAAAATGTAGAGAGCCATAGAGAAAGAAAATAAATTAAATATTTTATTTTGTAAGGTATACCATAGATTATAAAATAAAATAGCATGTGAATAAAAATAGAGTGTGTACTTAGAAAATATTTTTTCCTAAAAGAAATAGTCTGGCAAAAATAGTGAGATTATTTTTGGTATTTTTTCTCTGAGAGCCAAATATTTGTAAAAGTAGAAGTAATTGTACACTTGTGTCTACTATTTGTAATAGTATAAGAAATATATCAGAAGTATTGATTTGTGGATATAGCCCACAAGTTTTAGATGAACCACGTTAAATTTTCTAATATCTACTTTGCTCTATTTATTCCTCCCAAAATTTATTGCTCACTTCGTTATGTGGGTCCCAACAAGTAGTATCAGAGCCTGGTTAAGGTTCATGGGAATGGAGGTAAAGACGAGCAAAATGTGAAAAGTCCTCGGTGTGGCAACAGGACCAAAAAGATTTGTAGGAGTGTTTTGTATTAAAAATCTTCCAGTCAAGTGATGGTATAGGAGACGTGTCCCGTTTGGAATTAACGATGGTGTCATATGATTTTGGGATCAAATAGTGTGACCTAGTAATTGGAGATTTGTTGTTGATGCCTTGTGTCGAAAGTCTTCTTGGCAAAGTGGTTCCCTCCAAATGGATTGTCAGGAGGGGAAGAATTGTTAAGTAGGTCCCTCTAAATGGAGGACCCATATGCCAAATGTTTCAAATTTTCCAAGTCTCTATATTTCAATACAAATTGACAACCTTCTCTAAAAGCTGCAAAATTGTCATTCAAGGTTGGTTGGCCACCAACCTTTGAAATTGTCAAATTGAGCATCCTAGGTGCAGGCAAAAATTGCCTATAAAAGGAGCATATTGCTCCTAAGAAAAGGATCAAAGAAAAAGAGAAAAAAATGTAGAGAGCCACAGAGAGAACACGCCCCGAGTTCACACCCTAGGCATGGCCGGCGCTCAGAACCATTTTCGGTCCCAAGCGAACCACTTGGCCTGGTTACTTACTCAGCGGAAGACTTAAATAATCATGAAAAGGCTTCAAAAATAACAAGCTAATATTATCAAACTGTCTGAATAAATTGAAATATGAAACATCTCAACAATGACTAAAATAAACAAGAACTGAAGTACTAGACACATAGTCTATGGAACCTCTACTAGAATAGTCTGAAACTACTATCGGGACAGGCCCACGATAGCCACAACTGAAAAGAAAATGCTAGAAAGAAAACATAATTAAAGACTCCAAGCCTCTAACTGAGAAAAGGCCTCACCAATAGTTGAGTATATAGCTGATCCTCAATGGAGCGGCTGCTGAGGGATTCTGTCACCTGCGTCTGCATCACAAAACAATGCAAGTCCTAAGGACATCAGTACGTGACATTGGTATGTAAAATGGCCAAAACAAAAACTCAAAGTAAGGCAATATTTCCCAAAGTACATAAATCATATCTTATAATGAAATAACATAAGTAATAAGTAATCTGTATGCTGAAAATAAACATGTCAAAAATTTGTATGTAGGACTTAACTTGCTTTAACTTGGGGAGTTTCTCTAACCGACAACCACCACTATGACGTTCGTGGTGATACATTGTTTTACCCACGTTGCTAGAGCCATCCCGTACCTTGCCGGGGTAGGGGATGAAAACTGGGGGAGTGGATCCATCCAAAAACTGGGCCATCTCAGTGGCAAGTGAGGAATTATACCTTTGCACAATCCTATCCTACGCTGACTACGTAGTTTATGAGTTCAAGTTATTAATTATACTCTCACTCATAATCGTGCTCGATACTACTCCCAAAATCGCTTTTATAGTGCTCATAACTTCAAAATAATACTTCTCAAATATCTCTTTGATCTTTTGGGACTTAGCCAACTTAGTTGTTCTTAAACCTTTCTCTTACTTTATTGAAAATAGTGTCACTATAACTTTCTCAAGGTAAGATAGTTGTGTTGCTGAGTTGTCTTATGAACACAAAACCTTTATGTACTGCTTAAACTTAGCTTCGACTGTGAACAAATAGCTTTCAAGAAATACAGACAAAGTTTTCAAAAAATGCCACATAACTATCTTGTTTCAATAGCTAAATTTAGTAACAAGATCAGTAATGACCATGATTTCCATCAAGAACGCCTTCATGAACAGGAAATTTGAAGAACTTAACTAATTAGGGAAGAAACCTTAATCTCAACTCAAAACATGAATCCTGGATAAAGATTTATAGGAAAAGATAATAAACATATGTAGGATAGCTTTTGAAGGGCCTTACATACATGAGACTTCAAATTATTGGAAGAATTAAAGAGATTCTTGAAAGCCCTAGTTGGGTTCCTGATTCTACGCTCTGGGTTTTCTTGAAATTGTCTAACGTTAATGAAGAAGGTAATGCATTTTTATGAATTAATCGGGTGAAAACCGACTAATTAAGGTTTAAGGAGGGTGGGAAAAGTCGAAACCTCCCCTCATTAAACAAAAGAAAAAGATTTATACCTGATACAACATGTCCGCATTGCGCCAGGGCGCGGACATGTGCATTTCTCTATTTTTTGCGAATTCCAGCTTCCGTCGAAAACTTAAAAAGAATCCCTAGTGTGGCTCTGCGTCCCAGGCACATCGCGCCCTGGGCACGGACCCTCATTGCCCGAAAATACGTTAGCAAAAATTTTATTTTGACTTAGTTGCTCTAAAATCGAGTCGAGACCGTTTTTCCACTCAATGTTTCGCACTGATCGCAAATTCGGTCTCAGATTTGCGAACGGAGCATGGAAAGACGTGTTACGCATATGGTTCCTTTCTAGGGGTATTTTGGTAATTTTGCCAGGTGTCACAATATCTCTCCCTTGGGATCATTCGTCCTCGAATGATAACGATATGCAAAGAGTTGGCTCAAGACAACAAGATTACTGAACTTAAAAAAACATAAGTCTTCAAGATCAATCATGAAAATTTACCTTCAAGATCCTCATTTAGGCTAACGAACAAGTGTGGGTATTCGGCCTTCATATCTTCCTCTGCGTCCCATGTGGCTTCTTCAACAAATTGATTTCTCCACAATACTTTTATCGAAGCAATCACATTGGTCCTCGATTTGAGAACTTGTCGGTCTAGTATTTGCACCGAGACTTCTTCATAAGAAAAATTATCTTTTATACCAACACTTTCAATATGGAGAACTAGAGAGGGATCTCCCAAGCATTTCTTAAGCGTGGAAATATGGAATACAAGATGTATAATACTTAACTCCGCTCGTAACTCTAACTCGTAGGCAACACTACCAACTTTTCTCAGAATCTGGTAAGGACCAATATATCGTGGACTAAGTTTCCCCTTCATCCCAAATCTTATAACCCCTTTCATCGGTGATACCTTTAGGTACACCCAATCACCTACCTTAAATTTCAAATCTCTCCTCCTAACATTAGTGTAAGACTTTTGCCGACTCTAGGCTATCTTTAGCCTTTCTTGGATAACCTTCACCTTCTCCATAGCCTGGTGGACTAGATTAGGTCCTATCAATCCTGCCTCACCAACTTCAAACCACCCAATGGGTGATCTACACCTTCTCCCATAAAGGGCCTCATACGGTGCCATCTGTATGTTAGCCTGGAAACAGTTATTATAGAAAAATTCAATCAAGGGTAAGGGATCATCCTAATTACCTGTAAAGTCTATTGCACACGCCCTCAACATATCCTCAAGGGTCTGTATGGTTCACTCCGCTTGCCTGTCTATTTACGGATGGAAAGATGTATTAAGATTCACCTTTGTACCAAGCCCTTTTTGAAAGGACTTCCAAAAATGTATTGTGAATTGAGCTCCTCTGTCTGAAATGATGGATATAGGGACCCCGTGCAGCCTAACAATCTCTTTATGATAAAGTCTGGTATAGTCCTCAGTTGTGTCAGTAGTCTTGAAAGGTAGAAAGTGAGCTGACTTGGTCATTCTATCTACTATAACCCATATTGAATCATGTTGTCTACGGGGTTGAGGTAAGCCTGTTATGAAGTCCATGTTAATCATCTCCCTTTTCTATTCTGGAATTTTAATATCCTAGGCCATACCACAAGGCCTGTGGTGCTCTACCTTAACCTATTGGCAATTCGCGAATCTAGACACGAACTCTGCAATGTCCCTCTTCGTGCCACCCCTACTTATAGACTTCTTGTAAATCTATATACATCTTTGTTGCACCAGGGTGAATAGAGTATCTAGTATTATGAGCCTCAGTTAGAATCCTATCTTTAAGGCCATCAACACTTGACACACATAACTTGCCCTGGTATCTCAACATCCCATCTCTCCCTTTTGCAAACACTAATACTTTCTATGTTTGCACATCCTCTTTCAACTGAAGGAGGATAAAATCCCTGTCTTGCTTTTCTTTCACCTCCACCACCAATGATGACTGTGCCCCATTTTTGATAGTGGCACCACCTTTATCGGAATCTTCAATTTGCACCCCCAAACGGGCTAGTCTGTGCACCTCCTTAGCCAATTTTTTTTTCGTCTTCTATGTGAGTAGTGCTCCCCATAGTCAACCTGTTAAAAGCATCAACAACCATGTTAGCTTTACCTGGGTGGTAGAGGATGGTCATGTCATAATCTTTCAATAGCTCCAACCATTTCCTCTGCCTCAGATTCAGCTCCTGCTGGCTGAATACATACTGTAAGCTCTTGTGGTTCGTAAATACGTCGACGTGCCCACCATAAAGATATCATCTCCAGATTTTTAGAGCAAACACTACAACAACAAGCTCAAGATTATGAGTTGGGTAGTTCTTCTCATGGGTCTTGAGCTATTTGGAGGCATATGTTATCACCTTGCCTCTCTGCATCAATACGCATCCCAACCCAACTCTGGAAGCATCAATGTACCACAAAGTCAGTAACTCCTTCGGATAGGGATAAAATAAGGGTTGTGGTCAGCCTGGTTTTCAACTCTTGTAAACTCTTCTCCCAAGGTTCCGACAATTCGAGCTTAATCTTCTTTTGAATGAGTTTAGTCAAAGGAGCTGAGATAGAAGAAAATCCCTCTACAAACCATCTATAGTACCCTGCCAAGCCCAAGAAGCTCCTTATCTCTGTTGGAGTAGTGGACCTTAGCAAATTCTTTACTGCCTCAATCTTTTGGGAATCCACTTGGATACCTTCACCAGACACAATATTCCCCCAAAATTCCACAGATGTCAACCAAAACTCACATTTGGAAAATTTTGCATAAAGTCGCTGATCCTTAAGGGTCTGAAGGATAATTCTGAGATAGTCAGCATGCTTCTCATCGTTACGATAATAGATCAAGATCTTATCTATAAACACAATGGTGAACATATCTAGGTACGACCTCAACATCCTATTCATAAGATCTATGAATGTTGCTGGTGCATTTGTCAGTCCAAATGGCATGATCAGAAACTCATAATGACCATAGCGGGTTCTGAAAGCTATCTTAGGAATGTCTCTTTCTTTAACTTTAAGCTGATGGTACCCAGATCTGAGGTCTAGTTTGGAGAAACAAGTAGCACCCTAGAGTTGGTGGAATAGGTCATCAATTCTGGGAAGAGAATACTTATTCTTTATGGTGACCTTATTTAACTGATGGTAATCTATGCACATTCGAAGAGAACCTTCCTTTTTGCTCACAAAGAGAACTGGAGCACCCCAAAATGATATGCTTGGTCTAATGAAACCTTGTCTGAGAGATCTTTTACTTGCAGTTTCAACTCTTTTATCTCCGAAGGAGCTATACGATACAGAGGAATAGATTTGGGTTATGTATCTGGGAGAGTTTCTATCTTAAAGTCTATCTCCCTATCAGGAGGGACTCCAAGAAGATCCTCAGGAAAGATTTCTGGGAACTCATTCACAACTGGAACAGACTGGAGAGATGGTGTCTCTGGATGAGAATCTTGAACTCTGACTAGGTGGTATATGCATCCTTTGGAAATTAACTTTTTGGCTTTGAGATATGAGACAAACTGACCCTAAGCGAAAACTGAGCTACTCCTCCACTATAAGACTAGTTCATTAGGAAACTGAAATTTGACTACTCTGGTTCTACAATCTATGGAAGCATAAAGCCAATCCATGCCTAGGATGCAATCGAAATCTACCATGTTTAGCTCAACCAAATCAGCTATGATTTTCTTATGATAGGCTAATACTGGGAAGCCTTTATAAATTCTTTGGGCTAAGATGAACTCTCTCGTAGGAGTGGAAACACTAAAAGGCTCAAGAAGACATTATGGACTGACCCAAACTTCGTAGCTACATAAGGAGTCATAATTGACAATGTGGCACCTGGGTCTAACAATGCATAGACATCATAAGTAAAGATTTTGAGCATACCGGTGACCACATCTGGTGAGTTCTCCTGCTCCTGTCTGGTGGTCATGGCATATAAGCAGTTTGTACCCCTGCTTGATCCTGATGTAGTGCCCCTCTGAATTGGCTTACACTGCAGGTGCTGAAGAAACTGATTGTGATCTATTATCTCTCATATTTTGCCTCCCCGTAGGACAATCCTTCAAGAAGTACCCCACTTGACCACATTTGAAACAACCATTTGTGCCCTTAAGGCACTCTCCTGGATAAGATCTGCCACACTTACCACAAACAGGATAATGGTTTGATCCTTGAGCTATGCTACCCTGTGACTGGCTGCCCGGGAACCTGCGGCTCTGCAATCCTTATTCATTCCTGACCCTCAGTGCAGGTGTACTTGTAGATGAAGGTGCTGGTCCAGATATCTTAGGCTGAAAGGATGAGTGATTTCCACCTCCAGCCTCCCTCTTATCAGTCTCCTGGCCTGATGTCTTGGCCTCTTGCACTTGAACTATTCCCCGTCATGCATTTTCTCCTCCTCTACCTGCTGCACATAAGTCATCAAACGAGCTATGTCTATATCCCCAATTAGCATAACATTCCTGCCCTCTGTATTAGTCATCTGAGAGAGTCCCGACACGAACAAGTCCATCCTAGTACGTATGTCTGTCACCATAGTTGGAGCATAATGGGATAGCTGAGTAAACTTGAGGTTGTACTCCCTTACACTCATATTCTCTTGCTACAGGTTCACAAATTCCCTCACGTTAGCCTGCCTCATCTCTCTAGGAAAGTACTGTCCTAGAAAGGCCTCCTCAATCATTTCCCAACTCAAAGCTGGTGCCCCTTTTGCCCTGCCTCCTTTTCACTGATCAAACCAGAGTCTAGCTACTCCCTTGAGCTGGTAGACAGCAAACTCAGTCCGCTCAGTGACACATATGTGCATGACCTGAAACACTTTCTGGAGCTCCTCAATAAAGTTCCCAGGATCCTCCTTCATATTTGACCCAGTGAATTCAGGTGGCTTCATCCTCAGAAACTCACGAACCCTGGCGGTGTTCGAACCATCATTCTTACCGTCTCTCTAGCGACCTGCCTGAGTAGTGACCTCTTGTGCCAAAGTTTGTATGGCGTGGCGGAGCTCAGTATTGGAGATGTCTGCTTGATGTGGCTGTTTGACAGGCACAGCTGGACCTTTAGGTCCCTCAGGAATTTGACTAGGCTGGTTTGCATTTCTCCTGGTTAGGCGCCCTCAACCCCTTATTGGTCTATCACCTCTGTGTGGAGGCATGATCTGAAAAAAATGACGTGAACGCACGAGTTAGAAAGAAACTGATAGGGGTAAACTCTAAAGCACGAGAGGGGGATAACAAATGATAATGACTCTTCCAAATGCCCTGTCGCCTCCCTATTATAGATGTAGTGCGCTTCAACCCATAATACGAACTCTACTAGACACGGTTCCATAGACTCCCTATGACTCTTGAACTCTGTGCTCTGATACCAGGTTTGTCACGCCCCGAATTCACACCCTAGGCATAGCCGGCACCTAGAACCACTGGTCCCAAGCGAACCACTTGGTCTGGCTACTTACTTAGTGGAAGACTTAAATAATCATGGAATGGCTTCAAAAATAACAAGCTGTTAGACCCCGTATATTTTTTTATTAAGGATAACTATTCAATTGGAAAATTTTGTAGCGGATATCATGTAAAACTTGAACTTGATTATATTTCTGGTGCATGATTAGAGTATCAAGTGAATTTGGCGTGCATAATTAATTTTGAGTCGGAAGTCCTCGATTGGATCAAAATAGAAAAGTTCGGGGACCTGATTGATCAGTAGGCTAAGATGGACCCCTATGTTGCAATTTTGGAAAGTTGAGT
>JAPFFP010078809.1:0-22770 GCA_026153255.1 Solanum medicagineum | reverse complement strand
GAGCATAGTTATAGGTTGGTTCTCCCGAGCCTTATCGGCAACGGGTGCCGGTCCGCCCTACGGGAGGTTGGGCGTGATAATTGCCCAGCAAATACAATTCATAACCCAAAGAATGAGGGGCAGGGCCGTATGACAATGACTACTAGTGGTGACAAGCAGATCGTTAATCCTCCAATGTCGATTAATGATGATGATGTTCGTGAGGAATTAATTGAGGTTAAAGATGCAGAGATTGAAAATGATTGTGCCACGGATGGCGGTGCATGATGATGCAGAGATGTCACAGAAGTTGAAGCCCATTCCTATACCTCCTCCGCCCTTCCCTCAAAGAATAAAAGAAAGGAGGAGGAAGGTAAATTCAAGCTCTTTCTCTCCATGCTGGAAAAACTCTCCATCAATATTCCTCTCATTGAGGCATTGAGGAAGATGCTAGGATATGCGAAGTTCATAAAGGACTTGATCACGAAGAAGTGGACTGTAAGCCAATAGCTCTCTCAAGAGCTTCAACATTACAATGCAATTGCTGTGAGGTCCCTTGATGCAGAAGCGAGAGTATCCCACCGCATTTACCATACCCTGCTCTATTAGAGATGTAGAGTTCACAATGGAATTATGTGCTCTTGGTGCTAGCATAAATTTGATACCTTTTCCGATCTTCAAGAAGCTGGGACTGGGATCCTCTACTTCGATGAGAATGTGATTGTTGATGGCTAATCGCACAGTGAAAAAGCTTGTGGGGAGACTCTATGACAACTTTGTCAAAGTGAAGAAGTTAATATTCATCACAGACTTTGTGATCCTTGATTGCAAAGTCGACTTCGAAGTCACAATCATCTTGGGAAGGCCCTTCCTAGCCACTGGTTGAGCATTAGCGAATATGGAGGCTGACCAACTCAAGTTTAGATTGAATGACGATGAAGTTATTTTCAATATATGTCGGTCAGTGAAGATGCCAGGTGACCTGAAGATGGATGTTTGGGCACTTAGTGAAGTCTGAGTAACCAAGTTGTCCAAGTCGTGTCGTGACAATAAATCAGACACTACTTGGGAGGCAACCCAAGATATTTGATGTCATAGTGGTAGTTTTGTTTTGTTTTTAACTTTTTGGACTTGTAGGTAATTTAATGTTTTTGTATTTTGGTTGTAATTTTCATGCATATAGGGTAACAGTGTGTTCTATGAATAATATGCAGGTACATGACAAAGTCGGCCAATTTTGGCTGAAAAGGCAACAAGAAGTGCTTCTACGATTAGTTTTATGGGCCATATGTATAACTATGACCCATACACTGACTCGTAGAACACTTGCAGTAAGCAAACCTTTGTCCACTCCAATCCACGAGTCAATTTTACGAACCATAGATAAAACTACAGGCCGTGAATGAGGATAGTGGAGCCTAGGTAAGTTTTCTACTCTTGACTAAGTGTTGGAGGTTTCTACGACCAACTCTACGAAACATATTTTATTATACAGCTTGTAGACTAGTCCGTTAAACTCATTTCCCAAAATTAGGGTTTGGGCAATCTACGAAAGTGAGATCTACGGGCCGTAAAATCTTCTACGACCCATAATCAAGGTTTCGTAGAAGCCTGAGCCGAATAATTTTGGTTGACCCGATCAATGTATAAATAGGGGGTCAAATAATTTTGACCCCCAGCCTTCACAAAAATTACCTAAAATACCTGACATCCCTACCCTAGCATTTTTCGATCACCTTTGTCCAGCTAGCACCTCTTTTTTTCCTGTAAATTCTTTCGGCCACTTCCGGTAGCCCCAGGGTTCACCTTCCTCGGGTCGTACACACACACATACAAATATGTGTGTGTGTATATATATGTGTGTGTGTGTGTGTGTGTGTGTGTGAGAGAGAGAGAGAGAGAGAGAGAGAGAGAACTTTTATGTGTGTGTGTTTTTGTATGTGTGTATGTATACATATATAATGTATGTATGTATTCTTGTGGGATAATGACTTAGCACCGAATGAGATTGAAGGTAGGGGATAACCTTAAGGGTCTTTATATAAAGCCTGCCATTCTCATAACTACGTGCCACTGTAGGTTCCTGTTTATTCCCAATATCAATGATTATGTATGTACCACCATCCACTATGTGGAGTATAGTCTACCTTTGGTAAATAGGCTACACGATCTCTCGTGTAGAGGCAACATTGGGATTCCATGTAATAGTTCGTATGGTCTTACATGCTGGTTGAGATTCCATCCCCACTTATGTTTATGTATTAGTGCATTTATGCATCATGGTTTAAGTCATTTTTATATGTTATTATCTTTAATATAATTCTCTTCTACGTATATGTGTCCTTGTCATCTAATATTCAACTGCAAATTTTATCATGTCCATTTCATTGCATGCCCACATACTTAAAATATTCAAAAGTACTAATGCGTACTCTATGCTTGCATTATATCACAATATAGTTGCTGATCATCCTACTATCTATCCCTGTGACTAGATCTAGTCACTTTGACGATCCGAATTAGATGATTCCTCATGCTTCGGGGACAGGACCATTTTCTTACTTTCAAGTTATGTCTATGTTCTAGAGATAGTCTGTCCTTTTGTTCAAGGTGAGCCATGGTCTGTCTGAGTCCCCATCTTATGTCTTCAGTTAGAGGCATGTATTAGACCTCTGTATCTGATTTAGTTTTTGGTCTTGTATCTCTTATGCTATGACTTACCTTAACATTATAAGTCATAACATGTATATGCTTCCGCCAATGTATTCCTTTATGTCTGCCTTAATTGCTGGATTGAATGCTAAGGGGTTAGTTTGAGGTTCCTTCAGGAATTGTGTGTTGGGTCATGATTGGTAACTTCATTCTTGGAATTGAGAAGGGCAATTTAAGAAAATTTTTCAATTGTTTTCCATAAAATTCTTCAATAAAGGTAAGTTCATGACTCTCCTAATCTTGTAAATTAATTCTTAAGCCTTAGAATATAAAATATTATTCTTGGGAGAGGGTTTTGACTTGGTTTAGTTGTAAGAAAAGTCCTATTTTAGATGGGATGATCATGCAATTGACCTGGGGTTAGAATTAAGCTCTAACTCAAATTTTTGATAGGCCATTGTCCATTGATTATTATATTTATTATTGGACCATGAACAAGTCAGGATTTATAACAAAGGGAAAGCTTGGGTTGCATTGATTTTTCAAGACTTAATTCAAATTAGGTGATGGTTTATGTGTTGCCCATTTATATATGTATGCATGTCTACTACTTTATAGTATTGTTTGTGCAATGCATGTGTAAAAAAACTAGAAGGATAATATTGAATGACACTATACTGATAATCTCATACAATGAATTTATTTATCTTACTTATGGCTTTAAGTGTTATTGTTTCTTGTTATTATAACTATGCATGATTGATTGTGATTTTCTGTTGGCTCGGATACTGCATTGGTACACTAATTTTACTAATGGTATGTTTGGCTACCACACCTAGAACATATTATTGGTTGACTCAGTACCATGCCACTACACTAACAGTTTGAGTCTCGGTTCTATAACACCTCTTACACACCTCAAAAAAATGCCCCATAGTGTATTTCTTGGATATCTCAAAATCCATACACGATTTTGCAAATATGAATTCATATTCAGCTTCTGGGGGCAAAATTGTAGGAAAGAGGTGGTCTTCAATTTTTAGATGACCCGTAAACGAAAATAATTTTTAGGGTGATTTGAGGCTTAACCAAAAACGTGTGCGACTAGTCTGCGTCACGGACTTGTCCCCCACTAGTGTAAAAGTGGCCTAAACTTATTCCTGGACCTAAGCAGAGGAAAAATTGAACTTTGCACAAAAATGTACTACTCCATAACAAGTCCACATCATGGAGTTATTGTGCACTAGTTCATAAAGTTCCTTAATTTCCTGTTTTCATTAAGGGTAATATACGGGAATACCTTACTCTTCAGCCATTTGCAAGCCCTAGAACACTTAAAAACCCTCCCAAAAGTCCTCCTGATTCCTCACAACTCGCTCATCTTAATTCAAAGTATCTCAAGAACTTACTTTGGATTTCAAGAACTCAATTGAAGCCTCAAGTCTTCCTTAAGCTTTTCTTCAAGAAAGTCTCAAGTTAAAGGTGTGTGGGCTTCATTCATGGGTATTATTCCACCGATGAAGCCAATCCTTCTCCATCACCAAATTTCATGAATTTTAAGGTTGAATACTTTATAAGTAAGTCTTACTATACATTTTATACATGATTTAAGTTTGAATTCTTCAACTAATGATTTCATTATGCTTAAATATCATTGGGGTTTAATGTTGTGATGAGTTTTATGATATTAAAGTTATGTACTCTATGATCCTATGAAAAGCTATAAAAAAATTTGTGGATTTTAGTTGTATTTCATGATACCCAAAATGAGGGTTTTACTACAATGTTGGTGGGTTGATTTTAATGACTTTAAAATGAATTAATTTTACTCCTCTCATGTTCTATAGATACTCTTGAATTGCATGATTTTAAGCTTATGTGTATATTACTCACTATGTTTTGACTAAAGTATTTGACTAGATCCTATGTTGATGAAAGTCTTATTGTAAGACATGTGAATTATAAATATTGTATATGTTGAAGGGATATTAAGCATGCTATGAGCTCATGAGAATGTTTTGGATGCTATAAATAATATGGAGCCCTTTTCTTTGATATTATGATGTAATGGTTTGATGAGCTACTCATATGAAACTGCTATGAATTATGAAGCTTTGTATGATATGCCTATGTATATAAATTGAGTATTCTTTGGGATTGTTGACCTAGAACCGACAGGAACTTGGTTGGTAGCCTTTGTCCCTTAACTATGTGCCAGATAGGATATTTTGTAAATCCTACCGAAAAGATTGCATCATAAGGTAAGAACATCTCTTAATTCCTACCGAAAGATTGTATCGTAAGCTAAGGACATCGCTTAACTCCTACTGAAAAGATTGCATTGTAAGGTAGAGACATCTAATAATACCTACTGAAAAGGTCATGCCATAAGATAGAATAATTCATGACTCCTACCAAAAAGGTCATGTCGTAAGGCAAGGACATCTTATATTACCTACCAAAAAAATCATGTCGTAAGGTAGGAATATTTGTAACACTCTTCGAAAAGGTTATATCATAAGGTGAGTGGATGGTATACCTTGGCAAAATAGACCACTTTTTTATTCAGTGCGGAGTGAACACCGGAATTTCAAGTAGTAGCTCGCTTGGCCTTATTTGTCGGTTATGGTCCTTTCCCATCTATGTATGATATGTTTTATGATTTGGCAATCCTCATGCATGTTTTGACTAAGGCATTGAGCATTTATTTTATATTGAGCTTATCTTTGTTGACTATGATTATGCATATTATCTAATTATGGCTTATGTCCTTTATTGCATTGCACACTACATACTTAGTACATTCCAAGTACTAATGCATACTTTTTTTGCCTACATGATCTAATCATGTAGGGACCGGAGTTCCTATCCGTTCTCTTCCTCCATATGGTTAGCCAGATCATTTGAAGATTGCTATTGGTGAGTCCTCCACTTCGGGACAATATCCATTTCACTTTCACGCTCTTGTGAAGACTTGTTTATTTTTGAATATTTATCTTTTGAGGGTGAACCCAGGAGATGCCTTGGCCTCCGTTCCATTCGTATTAGAGTTGTTGGATATGTAGATGTATTGTGAAGTTGACTCCTATATGTTTATGTGATTATGAAGGACTTCCCTTAGTCTTCATCCCCTTCTATGTTTTGATATTTTTTGATGATGTGATGAAAGTCGCAAGTCCCCTATTCCCCATAGCGTGAGTCATTCTTAGCCGCCACTTAGACTTAATTTGCTATGTAGTTCATGCAAATCCTCTTCCCTATAACATCCCCATAGCGTGATTCCAAAGTCCCCCTTCCCTTAGAATTATTTGTTGCTTGCTTGTTGTTAAATTATGCTTCCGCAATCAAGGATGTGCAAATAATATGCTAAGAGGCTTGTATCTTGTTCATGTTCTTGTGGATTCTTCTTAGTTCTTTGTCTATCTGTTCGGACACAGACATTTTAGACATTAATTTATTTTTTTCTTATTGGGATCGCATGCCCTCTTATTTCAGATATATTTAAATGTTTTACTATAATTTTCAGGTTCTAGAGAATATTTTCCATGCTTATTTTGTTAAACTTGATTGAGTTTATAAAAACTCAGTCCCTTCATTTGTTTATAACTGTTTAATACTTATTGTGCATGCTTTAGTGATAAAATTGTTGTTGTTGGTTTGAGTTATAGTTAGAAGTTGGTTCTTTCACCTAAGAATTACTATAGGTGTCACACTCTGTGGTCTGGATCGTGATACATTTTTCTTAATTAGTGAAGCAATCGTATCAGAAGCATCCATCACTACCAAAATGGAACTTACAGGTGCATTCGTAGAGAGGTTGTTTCCTTCAAATAGACGTATCAAGCTTACAGATACGATTAGCAACTTCAAACACTTGCAAGGTGAAGCGCTACATAAAGTTTGGCTCAATTTTTTTTAGAAAAGGTAGTTAGTGTTGAAATCACAGGTTATCAGATAAAGTATTTATAGAAGCTTCTTCAGATCGCTAGTTGCAGTAAACAAATTTGTGGCCAACAATGTTGCAGTGGGTTCACTTATAGACCATACGTATGAGGAGGAAAATGCTTTGCCTGACTGAATGACCAAGACAAATAGGACTTGGCATACTAAAGAAGACCAACAACCAGTGAGCGACTCTAAAACTTCAAAAATGAAAAATATAATGTCTCATGTACTCAAGAAAGTAAAAATTAATTAAGAGCAATATATAGCTACTGTGCAGTGATATACCTTATATTGGACAGGTGATAAACTCGCATCCTACATCAACCAAGTAGATTGAGACTCACCTGGATCCAACCTCGCCAAGATTGAGACTCAAGTGGATCCAACCTCACCAAAATCAAATCAAAGGCAGAGACATTCTTCCCGGCCATACAATAGCAAATCCTAAAGCAAATGGAAGGAGAAGTGTAAGTCACAATACAAAATCAAGATGTATTCGCATATTACATAAAGGAGACTGAGAAGCTAGAAGAAGTTGCTAGTGAACAAGAAATAGGTACTATTGATGAACAGGTGGGCAAAGATAAAGAGCTTGGAATGCTGGTGGCAACCGCATCTACTCCAGAGAGAATTTGATCAACTCTTAAAAAATTGGAACAGAACAAAAAGGACGCTAGTTTCAATCAACTTTTCAACAGATCCAAAGAATTACACATCAATATTCTAGTTATTGATGCATTGAGGAACATGCCTATGTATGTGCAACATTTTTAAGAGATAGTGATTTACAAGAAAAAAATTGAGCATGAAAAATAACATAGCTTTTACTGATAGTTGCAGCTCCTGACCGAGGAGCACGCTTCCTAAAAAGCTAGATAACGTAGCGAGCTTCACCCGTCCCATAAAAATTGGTAAAAGAGGAGCAAGCATAAATTTAATGTCATTATGTATGTGTAAAGCTCTTGCCTAGAAAAATCATGTCTAACTAGCTAGCATCACCTTGCTATTGGAGAACAAATCCAACTTAACACCAGATGGAATCATCAAGGATGTGGTCATAAGAGTTGAGCTATTCATCATTTCTACGGACTTTATAATTCTTGACTTTGAAGCAGATGCTAGGATGCCAGTCATTTTATATTAGGATGTCCCTTCTTAGCAACTGAAGGGTGAACTAATTGATGTAAAAGCAGAAAAAAATTACTATGAGAGTCTACGACGAAGAGATGACCTTCAACATATGCAAAGCATCCTCAAAATTTGCACATTAGAGGAATCTATATCTTATGGAAGTAGAATATGAAAAATCAAGAATACCATTGCTTGCTTTATAGCATTCAACTAAGAGAGATCTCAAGAGTTGAGGGTTATTTCGCAATTCTTGGGAAAGTAATCTTCTCAAACACTTGATAAACTTCATGTGAATTTGTGCTAATCATAGGAGTTCATCTATGATTTAAAAATAGCCAAAATAAGTCAAATATCGTCACGCTCCGATATTAAATCAAATGAGAGGCAATCTAATTTGTAATAGTATAATTTATCTAATTTGTAATAGTATAACTTTTTCTTTTATTTTTCTTATTATAGTGTCTTTTTTTTTTTTACTTTTCCTTTAATTATGCAGATTAGAAAAAGTCCGAGTACCAAAAATTGGAGCTAAGAGGCACATTTGAAGTAAAGTATGGCGTCATGCAAACCTGATGGAAAGTGAAAAAACATTATTGTCAGCTAGGCCTTGGATCTCCTCAGGAAGAACTGCTTCTCCTTATTCTTAATTGTTATAAAGTACTTTGAGGATATACAATAATTTCAAGTGCAGGGTGGAGAGTTTTTGGTTGTATTATCTCAACTACAACAACATTACTCCGATGCCTCAAAGGCTCCCGCCCATTGCGGGGTAAGGGGGGTCGGATGTACGTAGCCTGACCCCTATGTTTTTAAACATAGGGTGACTGTTTCCAGATTATCTCATATATTTTATTTATTTATTTTTATTTAAGGTTCCTCAACTTTTATTGTCGGTATTTTTCTTGAGGATAGTCCTTTTGAATCGACTAGAATCTTATCTATAGCTTTTTCGGATTACTCTTTTTAAGTCGTAGAAACCATAGAACAATAAAGTCCACTTTCTCTACATAAACAAAGTTTTTGCTAAACTTCATGAGAGTTTATTCTTCAGAAAAGTATAAAAAGATAGAAAATAATCAAGTGTAGAATCATATATTATATAGAATAAAATTTTAAAAATAAAAATAATACTTAATAATTCATAGTATTCAAAGTGATAATTGTAAATTATTGGAGTCCCAAGTAACTATGTTCAAAACTATTAATATCTCGTGTGTGGTTAGCATTTGTGCATTCATTCATGTTAAGATATATAAAATTTGAACTTATGTGTGTGAAGAGTTAAACTTTGTGTTCAAACTTGTTTGATGTGATCAAGAAATTTCTTGTTAAATTAAACTTTCGACATATTGTGGTACCTACTCATAGATTCTCCCTACTTAATTCTTTTTGGTAAAGGAGATGAGAATGAAAGAGGTGAATAAACTTGGAGAAAGTTATATGGTAGAAAGAGATAGAAAATACTATTCAAGTGATGAAAATGTCTATACTTGATAAAACAAAAGATGAGAGTAGAAAGAATAAGTTTTTCTATATGATATGACGTTTTTAATAATGTAAGAGAAAAGAAACAAAATCAGCATTTTCGTAGCAACCAAGTAGTGAAGAAAAAAAAAGAAGATACATCCAAGAAGAGTTAAAAGAAAGAGAAAAGTGTCATAGAAAATTGAAGAGGTGAAATAAGAAAAGAAGAACTCCATTAATCTACTTAGCGTCTTAAAGTGCATAAATAAGACTACTCATATTAGGGTTAAATAATTTCCATTTGTCCCTTGGCTGACATTACAATCTGAAAAGGTCCTTGTGATCTTACAATTTTATACTTTGATTGACTTAGTTATACAATATTGATAAGCATATGGTATGTTTTGAACTTCTTTCTAAGAGTGAGACTTGATATGCTCATGCCCTGTTGATATTATACATATTCTCAGCAAAAAAATTGGCAGTTTATTTTTAATTGTGAGGGCACTTAATAGTTAGAACTACTGACTTGATGATTTTAGTAGTTGCATGTCATGATTCCGACCTAGGGCCTAGTTGTAACACGGGGATTGAGGACCCCGAAGGTACCTCACCCAAGTCTCTTAGTATTCATCAAACATCTCATAGGTAATGAACATTTAACATATCTAAGCAGAATCATAGGGATAGAGACTACGTGATCATGTCATAAGAAGCAATGCTATTGTCACGACTCAAGCCTAGGGCCTAAATGTAACACGGATAATAGGAACCCAAAGGGACCCCAAACAAGCCTCTTAGCATCTCAATCACACATTCTTTATTGTGGAAGCACAATAAACAACAACAAGAGATATAAGAAAAAGGGAAGCGGGTCTAAGGAAAATCTTGATACTTATAAAAGCATAAAAGAGTCAAACTCATAGCATAAGTACATAATATCCAACCACCTCTAACTTGGAATAGAGCAGGGGTGAAGACACTTTCGGGCTCACCCTCATAATAACAAGTGTTCAATATAATGAAGTCTCAAAATAGCAAGCGTAATGTAGATAGTGTCCTCGGACTTGAGGACTCACCAATGCTTATCTCTGAAGTACCGAACTAGCCACGTGGAGGATGATCAAAAGGAGCTCCGGTCCCTACATGGTAATATCATGTGAGCATAGAGTATGTGTTAGTACATTTGAATGTACTAAGTATGTGGGATGCAATGCAACAAGACATAAGCCAAATATAGTCTAAATGCATAATCATAAGCAATGAATATATAATCTCAATATGGCATGCATGATCAATGCTCATAATAAAACATGCTTGTAAATCATTCATCTTGCACAATATGTAGATCATACATATGAGGGAAGTGACCTCAACCAATATAGACCAAGAAACTACAAATTGGACTCCGAGGCTTGACAACCCTTCGGTTCAGGTGACCGGGCATGACACCCCCTACTAAGTATGGTCTACTTGCCAAGACAAACCAAATATGATAACATGAACTAGATGGATCCACTAGTATAGAAAGGGTAATAAGCATAATCCTATGGTGGCACATAGTTTAGAGACTAAAGACTTTATATAAGGACCCCTTGAGTTGAGCCCCCATCTTAAGCCTCAAGTGATGCTAAGTCAAATCCCACGGAGTACTTGAAATAATCATACTTTAATCATAACATGAATAGCTTGTAAGAACATGACTTGAGTAGCTCATAAACATACTTGACCTCAATAAGTGAGCCTAACTTGAACAAGAGAGTAGATCATAATCATACATGAAGTCTTGCTTTAATATGAATGGCTCACAAGAGGTAAAAATCTTGAAATTGGGCTTAACTTGATACTTGTAAAATCATAGATATTTTCGTGAATTCAATCCATGGTTGAAAACCCTTAATCACCATGAAGTCACTTGACTTGTAAATCACGTAATAGATCATCAATGACTTGGGAATTCTTGACTTGACATTTTATGAAACATATGGTGGGTTCATGATACTTTTCAAAATCATGCAATTCAATAGTGAAATAAGATGAGTAAACTTACACAAATCAATCCACCAACATGTAGTAAAACCCTCATGTAGGGTACCTTGAAATCAATCACAAAAGCTCAAAATAGTTCATAGTTTCATAGCTCAAAACATGCATAGTTTCAATAGACATAACCAATTCATGGAATAAGTTTTAAATATATATTCATGCATAATCAATCAATACTTCATAAAATCCCAACATAATTTATACTCATAATCAATAATAAGAGATACCCATAGGTAATACAACTTGAAAACATGCAATTTTCATGAAAAGGGAAGGTTGGGCTCCATGGGTGAAAGAACACAATGGATGAAACCCACATACCTTAAACCTGAATTCTTTGAGGTGAACTTGAAGTAGACTTTGAGCTTGAAATGAATCCTTGAGTCCCAAAGTTTAGCTTGAATTCCTCAGATTTGAATGAGAGAATTGATAAACTCTTAGAGAGGTTTGAGAGAGGGTTTTGTGAGTTATAGACTTCAAAAATGACTAAGTATGGGTGATTTCACATTTAAGTGGGCATGGGGCTATGACCTCAATAGCCTTGGGTGCATAAGAAAAACCAAGAAAAATGTTGCACTGGTCCGAACCCATGGCACGACGCGAACCTAATGCAGGCCCCATACAACACATGTCTGGGCCCTTGGCGCATCGCAACCAAGGAGCGGGCAGCCACTGGAATTCGAAAATTAGCAACAATTATTTTTCACTACGGGCTCTCAAAAATTTGGGTTATACCAATTTCCCACTAAATTTTGCTCCCTGATCGAGAATATAAAGTCGGATTTTCGAGATCTAGCATAGATTTTGAGATATATGAAAATTACGATTATGAGACCTTCCAAAGCACATTTTGAGGCGTTTCAGCTACCAACCATGAGTCTAACACTTATGTCCAATAATACCTCTAGTCTTAGAGTAGATGGGGATAAGACATGTCCAAATGTCACTCTCAAGTGAAATAAAATAAGAGTCTCAAAGGCTAAAGACATAACAAGCTAGAAAGTAAGTAGGTTTGTCCGCAAAGCATAAGGAGTCACCAAATTTGGTATTCAATCAATCCAATAGCTAGCCACATGTAGGAGGAGTACCGGTACCTACATGGTTAGATCATGTAGGTAAAAGTATGTATTAATATTTTGAATGAAGAGATGCAATGCAACAAAAAAATCCATAGACATCATAATAAGAAATATGCATATCATAAGGTGAAATAAGGGCATATGTAGAGATGAATGATCAATGCATTTAAATCCCAATAGAAGTAACATAATTATCATAAGGAAGCATACACACACACACATATGTGTGTGTGTGTGTGTTTGTGTATGTATGTGTGTGTGTGTGTGTGTGTGTGAAAGAGGAATATCATTAATCATATAGAGAGGAAGCCTTGGGATACTGTAAGAGAACATGAACATGCATGAGAGATATCGTTAATAGACATAAATCATGTGAGCTATAATATGACTTGTCAATGTTACCTGTAAGGCCCTGTTAGTTAAAGAGTTGGAAAATGCAAGAAAGTGCTGGGATTGGAAATTTTAGACAAAACTACGAGCCTTATTTATCACTTATGGTACAAAACACAGATCATAAACATATGTTGTGGATGGGATTAGTCGAGAAAGAAAAATTAGTTAAGTATAGGTATGGTCTAGGAGGGTTGTTTACAGTTCGTAAAAAAAACAAACCACAAAAAGGGGTTCGTATAATGGAGTCAGGGTTGATCAAAACTTGGTAAGTTGGTTTCTGAATCATGGTCTATGAACAAACAGGATGAGTTGTAGTCCTATTTACGAGTTGTAGAATGGTCTCATAGATGGGTTCCTGAATTGAAAAAATTTGGATGGATTCTACGAAAGGGATCTACAATTCATAAATCCTTTTACGAGTCATAAATGGAACTCATGGATCGAGTTTCGGAGATACTTTTAGAAGTTCAAAAATGTAGCTAGGACGAGACCTCCTGTTTATGACTTGTGGTCCAATATATGACCCATAGATGGTGGTCATAGTTTGGGTCTGATAGACTTTAATGAAGGGTATTTTCATCTTTTTCCCATGTCCTAAGCTCAATACAACATCATTTTGGAGACTAAATCTACCCATACAAGTCTCCAACCCTAACTTCCACTCTCATTCACTCTCCACTCCAAATTCTCTCAAGTTCCTAAGCCAAGAAAGGTCCCTCCAAGGAAGAAAAAAGCTGGGGTTTCAAGTCGTCCTCCAAACTTCAAGTTTGTTTGGGCTTCTTAATCAGGTATGTGGATTTGATTTATGGATCCCTTTCATCCACAAAGTCCAACAATGTTTCATACCTTTTCATTAAGTTATGAAATTTCATGAGTTTCCTAAGTTCTTTTTAAATGATGCAATTTGTGATGTATTTTCAGTTATATGAAGTATATTAGTATAATTTATGACATGTTATGATTTATGGTTGTTCAAGATGAATTTTCATGAAGATTCAATTTAGTGTTTTGAGTATATAAATTAGATTGTTAAGAATAGCTACAAATGGATAAATTTCTCCATGTTATTGCGTATTACTTTTGTATTTTATACTTGTAAGTTCATTTGCATAAGCCCATCAAGTTTTAAGTCAAGTTCTATGATAAAGTATATTATGAATTATAAGGGCTTTCCAATTGATGTTCATGAAAGTTTATAAAGTTTTTAAGATGTACTTTTATGATGTTTAAGATGGTGAAAGAAAAACTCTCACCAAAGATGGACCCTCATGTGGAAGGATAATTCTCACGTGAGTGGATTCCAAAGTTAATGAGCTACTCCTATGAGGTTAATTTTATGTTTCAAAGTTTATTAGTGTCTATGTATATGATTATGTTATGAGTATTCCATGAGATTTGACTTAGCACTGAATGGAGCATTGAGGTGGAGCTCAGTAAGGAACATTAATAGCAACCTCTTACTTCACTAACTATGTGCCACCATAGGAGCTCTTGTAGGCAAAAGATAGTAGATTGACAAAAGAAAAATTAATGTTAAGATATCCATGCTAAGTTGATGGAGTTTCACTTGATAAGTGGTCTCAACATGCCAACGTAGGAGGTTATGTTGGATTTCATGTAGTAGCTCACATGGTTTTAAATATCAATTACGGTCTCCTCCATATATATGATGCTTTATGTTGTTTATGTTACTTAAAAGCGTGAATATGATGATGCATTGACTCTTTATTACATATTGAGATTTACTCTTTGACTATGACTATGCATATTGCCATGATGACATTACAATTTTATGCATGATGACATTACAATGTCATGAATGACGATATTACAATTTCATGTATTACATTTTGATCCCACATACTTACTGCAATCTAACTTACTAACACATTTTGCCTATATAATATCACATGTAGGAATCGATGCTCGTCCTCCCTAGGCACGTGCCTAGAACTTGGGCTATTGAAGACTAGTAGTTGGTGAATCCTCTAGTTTGGGGATAATCACCTATATTCGTTCAAGCATGTGATGTTGAAACTTTAACTTTCTATATTGTAATTCCTTTTGATACATTTCACTTGAGGGTGAGCTATGAACATGTCTCAGCTCGCACCAAGTCTTTCTTTAGTTGGTATGTTTGGATGAAATGTATGGAGTTTAAGTGGTTTCCTTTCATGAACTTTGATATTGAATACCCCTTAAACCCATTCCCCATTTTTAAATTCTACTTTATTTTGATAAAGTACCTGTGAATTCTTAATGAATGATAATAGTCTTCGGTGAGGTGCCTTCAGGTCCGTCATTCGTCGTGTTACGACTAAGATCTAGGCTTGGGTCATGACACTACCCCTACACCGGAACAAAAGAGGAGACTACTTACCACGATAGACTCTATTATGCCTAAGTGAATCTATTAAGATACTCAAATGACCAAGCCTCTACTAATGGGTGGTCCATTTTTTATGGTGGCACGTAGTTATGGGACAATGTGATTCAACTAATGGGCTCATGCCTCTACTAACGGCGAGCCTCCTCATATATTCCAAGGTCTACTCGGTGCTAAGTATAACTCTCAATAGAATTAGAAGTCCTAAGTAACATTAATGGAGAAGAATTTCTACTGACCCATCCTTCATTCATAAAGCATAATCATAGAATAGCTCTTTAACTTATGTAATATGAGAATTGGCTTTTCATCATTACACATTCACTCTTCGGGCGAGAGCATTTAGTAACATTCATTCTTGCCTAAGATTTCATCATAAAAACTCATTTAAGGATAATCATAGTCTAATATGATATTACACATGAGTCACCTTTTAATCATATATCTTAGAGAAAATACATGCATACTCATGAGGATTGGTGTTAATAAAGCATAATTAAAAATGTCTCATAACCAATGTATGAGTTAGAACGTTGGAACTTACTTAGTACATAAATCTAGATACTTAATTGACAAAATTCATGCTATATGATCTAAAATCAACCATTATATTCAGGGAAAACATGAATCAAGATGAATAGGGTACACCACATTCAATATCATAAAACTCTAAACTATGTATATGAGGGGTTCTATTCAAAAATCATTAATATATGTAGATAATGGCTACTCATGCATATTAGGGCTTATAATCATAAGATAGTATCATGTTGATGCATTTTAAGTGGAAACTACAAAACCCTTAATATATATACTTACAAATAATTGAAGGATAAGAAAGATTCTTTGGGCTCCACAAGTGGAAGGAACCCTATGGATAAAGTGTCACGCCCTGGGATGATACCCTTGGCGTGGTCTGCACTTGAAAAAGCATTGCTAATTCTCCAAGAAAACCATCTGGCCTCATTGTCACATCAACTCAACAATAGAAGAAATACTCAAAAAAAAAGGCATCAGATATATGGATATAACTTTGCTAAAACATAATTTCCAACAAATAATTTTGGAAATAAACAATACTCAACAAATCCTCTACTCAATATCTATGAAGCCTCTACTTAATTATCTAGATGATAGCATGGTAGGCCACAGATACTCAATCCAGTAAATGAAATACTCAACTGAAATAAGAAAATAAAAGGGCTCCTTCGGAAAGCAAGGAGGGCTCACCTCTGAGAATGCACTGAATTGGACCTCAACTATGCGCCGGCTAAAGTCCTTGATCACCTATATTTGCGATGCAGGTCCAAATGGACATCTGTACATGGATTATACTCATATGTAAAATGGCTCTAGAAAATAAAGCTCAACTCACTCACTTTAACTGAAACAATTTATAACTCAACTCAATGGATATACAAGTTTAAAATAAATCAAGCTTTTAAGAATAGACTCAGTAGTATTTAACTCAAAATAAAATATTATGCTCAATCAATGCTTGCTTAGGAGTTTCTCTTAACCGACATCTAATTCCACCACCTTTAGTTAGGTGATGCATAATGAAGCCGACGTCGTTGCCATGCCCATCTTAAACTTGCCAAGGTAATGGATGATCAACTCTCTCATGGATCCATAATAAATATCCATCTTTGGGTGCAAGAGTTGGCAGAACATGTTGTACGACTATCCTTTGCTGGCAATGTAATTCTGTGGCTTAGAGTAGTTCTTTACTCGCTTCCATCTCAGTTCTCGATACTCCTCCCAAGACTAAAATATGATCAACTCATCAGTTAACTCAAATCTCAATAATACTCATATCAATCATTTCAAGTCTCAACTGCATTGCGTTATCTCAACTCTTCTCACCTCGGTTTCTTATCAACTCAGTTAAACAAGGAAATCAATTAGACTCAACGATCATGCAGACTCACTCAATTAGACTCATCATGAAATGCAAAAAAAAATGCATCAATGGACATGCAATTATAATACAATATGCTCTTCATGCTCAATTGTGCTCAATTTACTCGGCTCAGATAATCAAACTCAAACCTCAAGTCAGTCTATATATAGAATTTCATAATATCATGCAATTTGGAGTTCATGACATCAATGCCTAATATTTATATCTCAATCCCGTATCAACAACAATGTAATACAATAATTATTCAGTTCATAACTATGAGAACTCAATGTAATTACAAAAAATTTGGTTTTTAGGTCATAAAACTTTCAACACTCAACTCTACCTCTCAATTATGGCTCAGGAGAGGAAAAGGCATATGAATGAACATAGTTGAACACTTTATGAAGCCTTACATACCTGGAAATTTGAAGAACAGTCAATCTCTGTGGATTCTCACGTTTAAGTTTAAAATTCTCGCTTTTCTCCCTTCTTAGTGCTCTCAAGGATTCCTCAGTGTGTATTAAGGAAAATACACTTAGGGTTATGTTATAAGACTTAGATTAATTCCTAAACATCCTGGGATTTGATTAGAAGGGATAGGAATAGACAAAAATACACTTCTTAAAAACTGTCAACTGGAATCACGAAACCCTATCTACGGGCTGTAGGTGACCTTTTGTAGGTAAGGTGTCAAAAATTTTGAGTTTATGGAATTTCACAAGGGATCTACAAAACCTTTCCCATGGGCTATAAATATTTCTACGGGCCGACTGACAACTCGTAAGTCAATATACTGAAAAATTGATTTTTAGATCATCAACTCACGAAACCTAATCTATGGGCCGTGGATTAAAGTATGGGACGTATGTTGTCTCGTGCATGGGCCTCAAACTTAAAAAATTTCACCAAGTTGGCTTTGGTGACGTACAAGACCCTATCCACGGGCTGTAGAGGTCCTTCGTGGTTTCTCTCTGTGACTCTCTCAGTTTCCTCAAGGCATATCAATCAACTAGGTAAAATAACTTAAGGGGTGTTACATTATCTCCCCCTTGGGATCATTCTTCCTAGAATGAAGAGAAATTTAGGAACTTAGTCAAGGCGTGAACCTCATTATGGACTCTGAAAATCAACCAGCTTTCAGCTGACACATGCAATAAATCAATCAAGCAGTTAAGCAAGTAAGACAAATAAAAAGTCAACAAATCAGTTCAATCATCACTCGGACTTTAGGGTACTTCAGTCAATCAAATTTAAAGTAGAACAAAAGTTAGGAATTAAGAAAGAATCCTTACCATCAATCCTCTCAGCATCAACAAGTGGAAACAAATGTGGGTACCTATCTTTCATATCCTCCTTCATTTCCCATAGCCTCTTCTACAAATTCTTTTCTCCATAATGCCTTGGCAGATGTAATCTCTTTAGTTCTCAACATGCAAACCTGATGATCAAGGATTTGGATGAGAATATACTCATAACTCAAGCTATCTTTTACTCCAATACTATCAACAGGCACAAGCAACTATGGGTATCCTAAACACTTCTTAAGCATGAAATGTGGAAGACTAGATGGATGGTCGCTAACTTTGTTGGTAGCTCCAATTCATAGGCTATATTGCCAACACTCTTTATAATTTGATAATGGCTAATATACCTCGTATCAACTTCAATTTCTTCCCCAATCGCATAACAACCTTCATAGGAGATACTTTCAAGTACACCTAATCGTCAACCTCAAATTTTAAGTCTCTTCTCCTAACATCGGTATATGATTTCTTTTGGCTCTGCGCAACCTTCAACCTTTCTCGTATGATTTCAACCTTCTCTATAGATCGGTAGACCAAGTTTGGTCCAATCAATTCTGCTTCACCTACCACAAACCAACCAATCAGTGGTCTACACGTCCACATATAGAGACCCTCATATAGAGATATTTGAATACTCAAATGGAAGCTATTGTTGTAAGAAAACTTAATCTGAGTCAAGTGGTCATCCTAATTACTCAATGACATAAGCTCTCAACATATCCTCCAAGGTTTGAATTGTGCGCTCTGCCTGACAATCCATCTGCAGGTGAAAAATAGTGCTAAGGTGCACATTTGTACCTAAGCCTTTCTGAAATGATCTCCAGAATTAGGTAGTGAATTGATATCCTCTATCTATGACGATAAACAAAGGAACTCCATGTAACCTGAAAATCTTGCAGATATATAATCAGGCATAATCCTCAGCAGTTTCAGTCGTCTTTACTTCTAAGAAATGAGCAGATTTGGTCGTTTTGTCAACTATCACCCAAATCGAATCATGTTTTCTGTGAGACCTCAATAAACCTATGATGAAGTCAAATTTGATTATCTCCTGCTTTCACTCTAGAATCTCAAAGTTCTGAGCTACTCCACATGACCTTTGATGCTCAAGTTTCACTTGTTGGCAATTCAAGAACTTGGAAACAAACTCATTAATATCTCTTTTCATTCCATCCACTAATAAACCTACCTTATATCATGGTATATCTTCGTCAATCCTGGATGATTGGAGTATTTGGAATTATGGTCCTCTACCATGATCCTCTCTTGAACAACATCAACATTTGGAACACATAATTTGCTTTGGTACCTCAATACTCCATCTCCACTTTTGGCAAAAGCCATCACCTTTTGTTTATGCACATCTACCTTCAACTACAGTAAAATAGGATCATGATCTTGTTTCTCCTTCAACTCTACTACAGGAGATGCAATAGACACATTATGCACAAGAACTCCTCCTTCACCAGATTCATCTAGTTGAACTCCTATTAGTGCCATTTTGTGCACCTCTTTAGCCAACTCCTTCATTCTTTCCTCTACATGAGTAGTGCTTCCTATATACAACCTGCTAAAAGCATCATCAAATACAATATCTTTACCTGGATGGTGGGGGATGCTCATGTCTTAGTCTTTGAGTAACTCAAGCCATCTCCTCTGCCTCGAATTAAGCTCCTTCTGGGTAAAGACATGTTATAGACTCTTATGGCCTGTGAAGACATCTACATGTGCTCTATACAAGTAGTGGCACCATATCTTGAGAGCGAATATTACTACTGCAAACTCAACTCATGGGTGTGATAATTCCTCTCATGAACCTTAAGTTGTCTCGAAGCATAGGCAACAACTTTATCCTCCTACATCAACACATATCCAAATTCCACTCTCAAAGCATCGAAATAGATGATAAACCCATTCATTTCATCAGGCAAGGTCAACACTGGGGCAGTAGTCAACCTTATGTTTAACTCTTGAAACTTCCTCTTGCACTAGTCGGAGCATTGTAACTTGACCTTCTTTTAAGTCTGTCTAGTCAACAGTGCAGATGTTGAAAAAAATCCGCAGTAGTGGCCATCCAATTCCAGAAAGCTTTTTATGTTAGTTGGAGAGGTTAGTCTAGGCCAATTCTCGACTGCCTTAATCTTTTGGCTATCTAGTCGTATACCATCACCTGAAACTACATGGCCTAGGAATGCCACGGATTCGAGCCAAAACTCACACTTCAAAAACTTTACATATATGTGATTATCCTTGAGCTTTTGCAAAATGATTCTAAGGTGGTTAACATGCTCCTTGATTTACGCTTGTTAACCAATAATGTGTGAATGGATGCTATAATGCTTGTTTGGGGACTTTCGGGTTCCCATTTGCCATGTTATGCCTAGGCCCTAGGCTTAGTTCATGACATTCGTGGTATCAGAGCAATAAGATTCTGAAATGATCCTTAGAGTCCAATATGCCACGTCAAGTAGAGTCTTATTCATGGGTGTGAAGTACACCACACCTATGAGTAGGAGGCTACGGGGAATTTTAGGAAATGTCTCACTTTTTGATGATTCATGTCATGTTGTAGAATGCATCCTAAGATTTATCTAAGCCTAACAAATGTTTCTTGATGACCTTGTAGACAATGCCTCAAAGAAAAGCACCTCAAATTAGACAGGTCCCTATTAATGAGTACCAAGCTCCTCAAAAGCCCATATGAGAGCCAGTTATCCAAGATGAGTTCGGGACTGCTTTTACCATTTTAGCCCAAGTTATGAGCATAGGTTAGACATTTTATTCCTCCTCCCCATATACCCACCCTAGCTGCTAGAGTGAGTGACTTTACCCGAATGAACCCTCTGGAGTTCTGTGATTTCAAAGCTGATGACGTTGCCAGGAGTTCATTAATGAGATATAAAACATGTTGTCCATCATATTTGTGTCTTCAGAAGAGAAGGCTGAGTTAGCTGCTTATCAGTTGAAGGGAGTACCTAGGTGTGGTATACTCAATGGTTGACCGAGAGAGTGAGAGATGACAGAGTTGGTTAGGAAGAATTCAAATTTCCTTTTGTGGACCATTTCAATCCCTCGGATGTAATGACTTTCCTGATGTTTTTTAGCTCATATCTAAGAATTACTAGTTTGATCTTTTATAAGTCTTTTTGGACCTATGTTGAACTATTTGTATTGTTGGAACTGAAGTCTTGTGTTTTGAAAGTAGAAAATATGAGTTTTCGTACTTTTCAAAGCTTAAGTTGATGAAAAAGTAAGTTTTTGTGTTATTTTGAGTTTCATTTATTGGAACGAAAGCTCATTGATTCTATTAGTTTCGAAACATTGAGTTTTGACTAGGAAAATTTACGAAACTGAATTCTGAGTTAAAAGTAGATTTTGAACCCAAAGTTGCATTTTTATTTGATTTTACATTCTATATTTTTTACTTTGGTCAACATTTGGAGTTCGAAAGCTCTAATCAAAATTTTGACTGTCCTAATGGTTTGAAATGGTGAAACTAATGCTAGAAATTGTCACATTGTAAATTTTGCCATTTTCAGGGTGGTTTAGGAATTTTGAGTTTTAACTAGTTTTATCTGGAACTGTGTCAAGGATACCTTGAAATCGAATTATGATTGTTTTTAAGTCCAAAACATCGTTTTTGGTAGGGATACATGTCTGAGGATTTTGCAATAGTTGGTTGTTGAAATCTGGTGCAAGCCAGTCACTTTTCCCCATTCACGAAGGTTAATGTCACCTCTTCTATGCATTTGCGGAGGTCTAGTTAGTGGACCCTCCTCCTTCATGGGCCCGAATATATGTTTGTGGAGCTCTGTTAATTAATCCCTCTGTGTTTGCAGGTCTTTCCTTGTGTTCGCGGAGTAGTAAAATACCTGATCATTTTTAAAAACGTGAAAACGCCATTTTCACCCATTGTTTTATAATCTCAAGCTTTCTTGGGTGATTTTTAGAGAGATTTTCAAAGGAAACTTATTGGTAAGTGATTCCATCTTCAAGTTAATTAATTTTCATTACTTTTCTCTTGATTTTGCCTTGAATTTCATGTTTTTGAATGTTTAAAATTGGCATTTTCATGCCTATGATTTGGAAACCTTGAATATTGATTTCATCTTCAATTTGAGCTCAATTTTAGTGGGTTTTTCACCGACAAACCCCTTTTCTCACGTATAATGATAATTTCGAGTCAAATTCCAAAATCGTGAACCTCAAAATTTAGACATAATTTTGACCATTTTGCCCCTCAATCTAATCTGTTGCAATAAGGGTATCAAAATTCATCTCTTAATTTATATTATTTATTTTTGATAGTAGTTAGTTGATTTGGAGCTCGTTTTGAGGTTTGTGTTTGTAACACCCCACACCTTACAATACTAGTACAATGTAAATGAAACATGAAATGGTTTGGAGGAATTGACGCTAAATTTTAAAAGTGCTTGAATCTCATGTTAATGGGCTATATGTGCGTCTAACGCTTAAAGGGGTCGA
>JAPFFP010078783.1:0-22776 GCA_026153255.1 Solanum medicagineum | reverse complement strand
ATGATTTCATCTCTAAATTGCATGGTCTTATACTACCATTTCACACCCGCCAAGTGTTTGATAAAATGTCTGGTTATAGTTTCTTAAGGAATTGAAGGTCCAATGAATGTCGTATGAGCTAAATGATGTTATGATGATTATATTATGATGAAATGATAATTGAAATGTAATGGTTTGATGAGCTAGTTCTATGAAATGCTTAATCCGAAAAGGGACGGGCTCCCATAAGAAAGGTCACTTAATCCGAAAAGGGACGGGCTGCCGTAAGGAGGGCCACTTAATCCAAAAAGGGATGGGCTCCCGTAAAGAAGTTCACTTAGTTCGAAAAGGGGATGGGCTCCCGTAAGGAAGGTGGATCCAAAAGGTCATATGTTATGTTGGTTCAGGCTTCTTTACACATTTATATTATAATCTATGTAAGATGAACGATGTGCAAAGCATGACTTATTTAAAAGTTGGTTATACATGTTGTATTGTTATTATGATATCTATCGGTTATTATTGTGCATTTTGATTATGATGTCTATCTCTTGTTGCATTGTATCCCACATAGTACATTCATAACACATACTCTATGCCTACATGATATCACCATGTAGGAACCGGAGCTCCATTTGGTCATCATCATCCTCTACGTGGCTAGTGGTGTCCATTCAAGTTAGTTGGTGAGTCCTCATGTGCGAGGGCAATATCTATGTTCTTAAGCTATGTATTAAAAGCTATCCTTCTTTTTGGTATACTTTAACTATGATGCTGAGCCCAGTTGCTTGTCTTGGCCCCCGTTAAGTCCTATATTAGATGTTGTTGGGCAAGTTATTATACTTGTGCTTTGACTTACTTATGATATTCAAGCTATTTAAATATGAGTATCTCCCATAGTCTCAATTCCCCTTATTTATATTTCTTACATTGTTTTGCATTGCTTCCGCGACCAAGGATGTGTAATGATATGCTGTGAGGCTTGTTTGGGGTTCCTTCGGGTTCCCCATTCGTAGGTCACGTCTAGACCCTAGGCTTGGGTCGTGACACATCTAGTTTGAACAGTTGTCTTAGGAATGTCACACTCCCTTACCCTCAATTGATGTTAATTGGAATGGAGGTCAATCTTTAAAAAGTGTGTAGCCCTTTGTAATTGGTCAAACAAGTCATCAATCCGTGTCACTAAATATTTCTTTATGATGGTTACCTTATTCAATTGCTGATAGTTAATACACATCCGAAGTGACCCATCATTCTTTTTTCACAAATAAGATAGGAGCATCCCAAGATGATATACTTGGCCTGATAAAGCCCTTCTCCAACAAGTCCTTCAATTGATCATTTAACTTCTTCAATTCAGTCGGTGCCATATGATAGAAAGGTATGGAAATAGGTTGAGTATCAAGAAGAAGATCTATGCCAAAGTCTACTTCCCATTAAAGAGGAAACAAGGAAATCTTTGAAAAAGAAATCCAGAAACTCATTAACCACCGAAACTGACTAAGGAGTGGGTGACTCAGGCTCCACATCTCTAACCCTTACTATATGATAGATATACCACTGAGAGATCATTTTTTGTGCTATGAGATATGAGATAAGCTAACCTTTAAAAGCGGAGTCACTATCCTCCCACTCAAGAATAGGCTCATTAGGAAACTGAAACTTGACTCTTTGAGTTCTACAATCTATAGAGGCATATGAAGCATGCAACAAATCTATCTTGAGAATAATATCAAAAATCAAACATATTGAGTTCCACAAGTTCACATAGAAGGAATTTATGCAAGACACACATAGGATAACCCCGATAGACTCTTTAGGCAATAATAGACTCACCCACGGGAGTGTAGACTGAAAATGGCCCCCTCAAAATTTCAGGTGTCAAACCAAACTTAACAGCCAAGAGGAGTCACAAAGATAAATTTTCATTCAAATCAAGCAAAGCATATTGAAACGACCACAAAAAGTGCCCAAAAATATGCCTCGAAAATGCCTATAATTGTAATTTCCATATATCTCAAATTCCGTGTGTAACATCGAAAATCCAACTTCATATTTGTCATTAGGGGGCCAAATTGAGTGGAAAATGGGTATAATCCCGATTTTAGAGCAACTGTATCAAAATTTAATTTTCCAAAATTTATGAAAAATAGAATAGATCCACGCCCCTGGTGCGAGCAGCCGGGCGCAGACCAATACGTTATGTTAACTGTTTTCTTTATTTTAGTCCAAGGTCTTGGAGTCTTGCGCCTAAGTTTTCCTATGCGTAAAAATACCTATACTTAGTCATTTTCAACCCCATATCATTCAAGACATTCCACAAAACTCTCTCTAACACTTAGAAAAATATTTCATCCAAAATCAAGGGTTCCAAATTCATTCCAGATCTCAAGAAATTCATTCAAGCTTAAGGTTCTCTTTCAAATTTTCATTAAGGGAATCTCCAAGTTTGAGGTATGTGGATTTCAACTATTGGGTCCTTTTACCCATGATGCTCCACCTTCCTTTTTATGTAAAATTTATGTTTTCAAGTTGATTTACTTATGGGTATTACTTATTATGTATTATGACTATAAGCTATGTTGGGATTTTATGAAATGTTTTTCAACTATGCTTGTGTTAAGTTATAGACCTAAGATTTATTGTGAGATTTGATAGGGGTTTTGATGTATCTTGTTAGAGGATGTCACCAAGTGTTGGTGGGTGGATTTACATTGGTTTTCTTACATGTTTTCACTCTTGAATTATACGATTTTGCACTATCATTACACACACACCAAGTGTTTGATAACATTCCTTTCCAAGGATTCTCAAAGTTTTGATGATCTATTAGTTGACTTATGTGTCAAGTGACTTTATGATGATTTTGGGCTTTCTAAAGATGTGTTTAATTCATGAAAATGTTGATGATGTTGTAAAGCCGAATTAAGCCCTTTTCTTAAAGATTTTACCCCTTGTAAGCCTTTGATGTTGATGTTAATGCAAGGGTAATGTTTGATGATGATCTAATCTTGTTTTGAAGTTAGGCTCACCATTAGAGGTCAAAGATGTTTTAGAGCTACTCGTGTCATGTTTCTATGTTTCTTACAAATTATTAAAACTATGATTACTTTATATATTCTATGGTATTAGATTTAGCACCGATGGATTGAGGGAGTGCTCTCTTTCCTTGAACTATGAGCCACCATAAGATGAGGTTTTACCCTTGCTTTACTAGAGGATCCATTTAGCACACTTTCTCTTAAGGTTCTTCTCGAAATCGGGTCGTGTTTCCCTTAAGGGGAAGTTCTTAATGAAATCCTTGCTAAAATTGGGTCCTGTTCCTGAAAGGAAGGTTGCTTCAGATAAAATTAGGCGATGTTCCCATAAGTTTGAAGCATGGTTTACCTTGGCAAGTAGACCACCTCTTTACCGGTGAGGGGTAATCATCTTGATTCCAAGTCATAGCTCGCTTGGTCTTATTCTATGTCGGTTGAGGTCTCTTTCCACACCTATATATTATGTTCTATGTAAGATGAATGATTTGCAAAGCAAATTTTACTTTAAGCATTGAGAACATGCCATATTGTTATTATGCTATCCGTTGCTTATAATTATGCATTCTGATTATGTTGCCTATCTCTTGTTGCATTGCATATTACATACTTAGTACATTCAAACGTACTAATACATACTCTATGCCTACATGATGTTACCATGTAGGAACCAGAGCTCCATTTGACTATCCTCCTCCACATGGATAGTTTGACATCATGAAGATAAGCTTGGTGCGCCTCAAGTTAGAGGACACTATCTACTTTCTCTTTTAATTTCTAAAACATCTTTATGTTAGTATTTGACATTATGAGGGTATGCCCGGAAACTGTCTTGGCCCCTGCTCCATTCAAATTCTAGAGGTGTTATTTGAATAGTACAATGTATCTATTCTATGAACTTGACTCTATATGTTTTTATGATATCAAAGATTTCCCTTAGTCCCTTTATCCCTATTTAGACTCTCTTGTTGTTGTTTAATTGATTCCGTGACCAAGGATGTGTGTATGATATGCTAAGAGGCTCGTTTAGGGTCCCTTCGGGTTTCCCATTCGCTGTGTCACATCTAGGCCCTAGTTTGGGTCGTGACAAACTTGGTATCAAGCACTAGGTTATTAATGCTCCTCGGAATCCAACACACCGTGCCGATTAGAGTCTTATTCATGATTGTGAAGCACCACAACTATGAAAGGGAGGTTATGTGGAATTTTAGGAAATGTTCCCTTTCTTCGTGGTCTATGTCTTGCTATAGAAGTTAAGATAAGGTTTTCTCCTAATGAATGTTGTTTACTATTCTAGATCATGCTAATTTCAGGAGGAAGAAGAGCCCGTACACCCGAGGAGCAACCGACTCCTCCCGCTCCTCAAGCTCCTCAAGATGGATGAGTGGCTCATGATGTCACGACCCAAGCCGCCTAGACGTGACAGGCGAATGGGGAACCCGAAGGAACCCGAAACAATCCTCATAGCATATCACTATACATCCTTGGTCACAGAAGCAATTAAAATGACATTAAATGATAAGCTTAAATAAGGTAAATTGGGACTAAGGGAGCATCGTTCACACCATAAGCAACAAGAGTCAATAGAGTCAAAACTCATAACAAAGATACACCATATGTCCAACAACACCTCTACTACATAACGATAAGAGCGGGGGCCATTACAAAGCAACCGGGCTCAGCCTCATAGTCAAAACATCATCAAAAGAGAGAATGTCTTAATACATAGCAAGAGATCATAAGTAACATCCTCGGAATGGAGGACTCACTAACAAGCGTGAGCGAAGTCATACTAGCCATGTGGAGGGGGATACTCAAGAGGGACTCCAGTTCCTACATGGTGATATCATGTAGGCAAGAGTATGCGTTAGTATGTTTGAATGTACTAAGTATTTGAGATGCAATGCAACAAGAGATAGGCATTATGATCAAAATACATAATAATAACCAATAGGTACCATAATGACAATATGGTATGTATAACCAACTCTTAAGTAAGTCATGCTTTGCAAATCGTTCATCTTACATAGATCATAATATAAGTGTGTAAAGAAGCCTCAACCGACATAACATAAGACCTTTTGGAGACATCATCCTTATGGGAGCCTATCCCCTTTCGAATTAAGTGTCCTTCATTTTAGGAGCCAGTCCCTTTTCGGATTAAGTGGCCCTCCTTACGAGAGCCTGTCCCTTTTCGGATTAAGTGACCTTCCTTACGGGATCCTGTCCCTTTTCAGATTAAATATTTCATAGAACTAGCTCATCAAACCATTACATTTACATCATTATTTTATCATCATATAATCATCGTAACATCATTCAGCTCATAAGACATGCATTTGCCTTCAATTCCTCAGGAAACCATAACCGGACATTTTATCAAATACTTGGCGAATGTGAAATGGCAGTATAAGACCATGCAATTTAGAGATGAAATCATGCAAGTAAATTTATTGTAGAACTATCAGTCAATACCTTGAAACACCTTCAAGCAATATGCATCATAACCTCTCATCAAATCCAACATTAGATCCAAGATTTGAAGCTCAAAACATGCTAAAACAACCATACTTTCATGAACTAAAATCTTTGTGCAGTAAATTTCTCAATATACAAGATCCACATGTAAAATCAACTTTGAATCATGCAATATTAATTAAAAGAGAGATTATCCACCATGGGTGGAAGGACCCAATGGTTCACAACACATACCTTAGGTCTAGAGTTGCTTGGAATTGAGATTGGGAAGAATGGAGGCTTGGAAATGATCTTGGAATCCAATCTTCTTCTTGGGTTCCCTTTAAATTGAATTGGGGCTAGATGGAGGCTCTTGAGAGGATTTGTGAGTGTGTTTGAGATGAGAGTAATGAAATTTTATCCTTTGGAATAGAGTTTAGGTCTTTTGGGGAGGTTAGGATAGCATTGGAAATCTAAAAAGGTCATTAGAGTAATTAGCATTTATGAAAATATCATTAGTGAACGGATGGAAACATTGGCAAGTGTCATCTCACTAGAGCTTCACTGGCCGTGTGGCACTCCACGGGCCATGTGAAGTGCCCATATGAAGTGCCTTAGTGAAAAAAAATGGAAGTTGGGAAACTTGGAAAAATTGACGTCTCGTCACTTTGACGGACCGCTTCACGGACCGTGTGGCATTACACGACTATGTACTGGTTCATCCCACCTTACTTAGACAAAAACAATGTTGCATTCTACCATATGTCCAAGTTCCACGGGCCTTCCCACTCCACACGGCCTGTCAATAGTGCCCGTGGCACCACCCTTAGCCACATTTTCCCCAATTTCCAATAAGCTCCCTTTGGCACACCTTATGGCCATCCCCGCGGTTAGTGGTGAGCCAAACGGCCTGCACCACTGGCCGTGCTACCTTTCTTAGTGCCAAAGATGGCCTTTTCCAACCCCTACTGCAACAAACGGCCCATCAAAGGCCACATTGGCCGTCAAACAGTCCGTGTGACAACACTGCACGGGAGGGCCTCATGAAAACAATCGTAACTCCTTCATTCGACCTTGGACTAAGGTGAAACCAAGTGCATTGTGTAGTTAACTCAAAGATCTTTCATTTGACATGTTGTGGGCCACCCAGTTCTTAATATGCTGAGAGTTATGCTAGTTTAAAATTGACCCTTGTATGAAACAACATCCAAAACTCAACTTGGAGGGAAGCCTTGAACTTGTTTAGGTACTAGGAGCCTCCCATGATCCTCATACACCCCCAAACTAACCAAATGAGGCTTAAAAATGGATACATAAGAGCACAGAGTTACGGGGTGTCACATATGAAGAATTCTGGGATGTTCTTACCATGTTAGCTCACGTCGTGACTAATCAAATCAACCAAGGGTCCCAAGCTCCTCATACTTCTATACTGACTTCAATGGTCAGAGACTTTACCAGGATGAGCCTTCTGGAGTTCCATAGGTCTAACGTGGATGAGGAGCCTCAAGAACTTATTGATGAGGTGTACAAGGTGTTGGCTATTATGGGGGTTAGATAGGAGGAGAAGGCAGAGTTGGCGGCCTACCAACTCAAGTAGGTGGCTCAAATATGGTTTACTCAATGGAAAGTGGAGAAGGGGAACAACAATGTCATCCTTTGGGAAAAGGTTAAAGCAGCATTTCTCAACTGGTTCTTTCCCATTGAGTAAGGGAGGCCAAGACGATAGAATTTATAAATCTAAAACAAGGGTCTATGAGTGTGAGTGAGTATGCCCTTAAGTTCAACCAACTCTCCAAGTATGCTCGGTAATTGGTAGCCGAGCTGAGGTCTAGGATGAACAAATTTGTGATGGGGGTGTTCGACTTAGTTAACGAGGTGTGTCGTGCCACCATGTTGATAAGTGATATGGATTCATCCTATCTCATGACTTATACCGAACAATTGGAGGGTGAAAAGCTTAGAAAGAGAAGGATTGGTGAGGCCAAGAGGTTCTGTTTTGAAGGTGAGTTTCAAAATTCCAAGGGTGGCAGGTTTCCAAAAGTCCACAAGTTCCAAGGGCGAGAGTTATCCAATGTTTCCAATGAGGGGTTTGCTAGTGGTATGGTGCCAAATCGAAGATTCCAAAGAGGTGATGAGTGGGTGGCAAAGCCTAGATGCCTAAAGTGTGGAAAAGTCCATGGAGGCCCATGTTTGAAGAAGTCTAATGCTTGCTTTGGCTGTGGTGGATTTGGACACAAAGTTAGTGATTGTCCTCATGCTCAACCCGAAGGTTGAGGTGATGGTTCTCAAGGCCAAGGTGCTAATGTAGGCCAAGGAGGAAGGGAAGGTCATCAAGGTGGTTCCCCAAGGCACAATTGATGTTATGTTCTTGAAGGGAGGCAAGGAGGGGATGAGACACCCGATGTTGCTACCGGTATGTTAAAGTTTTTATTGACTTAGATGGGTATGCATTGATGGGTTTGGGTGCCACTATTTCTTTCATTATTTCTTTTGTTACTAGTGGGCTACATTGTGTCCCAGGTGTTAGGTGAACCTTATGAAATATCTACCGCATTGGTGAGTCCATTGTCGCTAGAAAAGTTCATAGAAAAGGTTCCGTGTTCATATTGAATTAGGTCTTGCCTTCTGATTTGTTGAATTTGATGTGCCGGATTTTGATGTCATACTTAGGGTGGATTAGTTGCAGGTATATTGTGTCTCCATTGATAGTAGGACCCGTAAAATTAGATTCCAATTCCTTAATAAAACCCATCCTTAAGTGGTAGAAGAGCTAGATCCATTTCTTGTCTTAAGGTCCAATTGAAATCTAAGGGTTGATTTTCTAAAGAGAGTCTCTATCATCTTGTGAGGGTTAGGTATTTTGAGCATAAGGTCCTTCCTATTGAGTCGATTCTAGCGGTCAATGAGTTCTTGGTGTCCTTTCGATGTTTTAATTTGGGGTAACGTCTTTTGGTTTGGCTAGTGCACTGGCTATGTCTATAGGTATCATGAATATATCTCTAAACCCTGCCTTGATGTGTTTGTGGTGGTCTTTGGTGATGATAGGTTGGCTCATTTCCAGAAGTAAGGGAGATCTGGTGGACCATTTGAGGGTAGTATTGTGAGTTTTGAGGAGTGTGAGATTGCTTGCTAATATGAAAATTGGGAATCTTTAGAAGAGGATGGTTCGAGAAATTCACCGAGTGTTTAGGTTGGGTAAAGTTGAGAATGTTGGTGTAGTGGTTTCAAATCTTTTTTGGTTGAGGAGGTCTAGTTAAGCAACACATGGATTCACCTTAATAGAGTTGGAGGTTTTGGTGAGGGATGGTAGAGTGGAGGTTTTCTCCCAAGGGGGAGATGGTGGCTTTTGGTGCCAAGGTGGACTATGTGTGTTTATAGTTGGCAAATGGGTTAAGGTTTGTAGGTCCTTACAGTGTTTGGAGGAGAAATTAGTAAGGTTGCATAAGGATTGGAGTTGCCTATGGATATAAAGTATGGTTCATCCGGTTTTCCATATGTCTATGTTAAAGTGGTGTGTGGTGACTTAAGTGCTATAGTGAATTTGAAGGGGTGTGGGTGTGAAGAAGTATAATTTGACTTATGAGGAGGTTCTGGTAGAAATCTTGGGTAGATAAGTGAAAGGGTGAGAGACAAGGATGTAACTTCCGTCAAGGTTCTTAGGAGGAATCGACAAGACAAAGGAGTCACTAGGGAAGCCAAAGTGATCATAAAGGAGTAATATTCGTACCTCTTTCACTCTATTCAATCCTAAGATAACGACTAAATCCTTCATGTGATTCCATGTCTTAAGTTTTCAGCCCTCATATCATTGCATACATTCATTTTTATATTGACAAGTTCATGGTGATTTTGGCACTTATGTTTTGAGATTTTTGAAATGATGTTTAAGTGCATTGTTGCATTTTGCGTGGGCTGAAATCATCTTGATTACTCCTCTTATATATGTTTCTTTGACATTTGGGGACGAATGTTCCCAAGGGGGAGATATTGTAACGACCAAAAAGTGCCCGAAAATGTGCCTCGGAGATGTCCATAATCTTAATTTCCATATATTTCAAAATGTGCATGATATCAAATATCCGACTTCATCTTTGTGATTAGGGAGAAAATGGTGTGGGAAATGGGTATAACCCCGACTTTAGAGCAACCGTATCAAAAATTTATTTTTCCAAAATTTACGAAAAACAGAATCAATCCACGCCATTGGTGCGACGTGGCCCGGGCGCGGACTAGTACAGTTTGTTCACTATTTTCTTTATTTCGGTCCAAGGCCTTGGGGTCTTGGGCCTAAGCCTTCCTATGCACAAAACACCTATACTTAGTCATTTTTCAACCCCATATCATTCAAGACATTTCCCAAAATCCTCTTTAACACTTAGACAAATATTTCATCCAAAATCAAGGGTTCCAAACTCATTTCGGATCTCAAAAAATTCATTCAAGCTTCAAGTTGTCCTTCAAATCTTTATCAAGGGAATCTCTAGGATTGAAGTATGTGGGTTTCAACCATTTGGTCCTTTCACCCATGGTACCCAACCTTTCTTTTCATGTAAAATACATGTTTTCAAGTTGATTTACTTATTGGTATTACTTATTATGGATTATGACTATAAGCTACATTGGGGTTTTATGAAATGTTGTTCAACTATGCATATGCATGTTTTGAGTTATAAATCTAACATCTATTGTGAGGGGTTTTAATGTATCTTGTTAGAGGATGTTACCAAGTGTTGGTGGGTGAATTTACATTGATTTTCTGTTTTCACTCTTGAATCGTTTGATTTTGTACTAGCATTACACATCCGCCAAGTGTTTGATAAAATGTCTTTTTAAGGATTCTCAAAGTTTTGATGATCTATTGGTTGATTTATATGTCAAGTGACTTTATGCTAATTTTGGGATTTCTAAAGATGTATTTAATTCTTGAAAATGCTGATGATGTTGTAAAGTCAGATTAAGCCCTTTTCATAAAGATTTTACCTCTTGTGAGCCTTTGATGTTGATATTAATGCAAGGGTAATGTTTGATGATGATCTAATCTTGTTTTGAAGTTAGGCTCACCATTAGAGGGCAAAGATATTTTAGAGCTACTCGTGTCATGTTTCTATGTTTCTTACGAATTATTAAAGCTATAATTATTGTATATGTTCCATGGGATTAGATTTAGCACTGATGGATTGAGGGAGTGCTCTCTTTCCTTGAAGTATGTGACGACATAGGATGAGGTTTTACCCTTACTTTACTAGTGGATCCATTTAGTAGACTTTCTCTTGAGGTTCTTCCCGAAATTGAGTCGTGTTCCCATAAGGTGATGTTCTTAATGAAATCCATTCGGAAATTGGGTCATGTTCCCGTAAGGAAGGTTAGTTCATACGAAATTGGGTCATGTTACTGTAAGTGTGAAGTATGGTTTACCTTGGCAAATAGACCACCTCTTTACCGGTGAGGGGTAATCATCGAGATTCCAAGTTGTAGCTCGCCTAGTATTATTCTATGTCGGTTGAGGTATCTTCCCACACTTATATATTATGTTCTATGTAGGATGAATGATTTGCAAAGCATTTTTTACTTTAAGCATTGGTCTTACATGCCATATTGGTTTTATGCTATCCATTGCTTATAATTATGCATTCTGATTATGTTGCCTATCTCTTGCTGTTTGCATCCTACATATTTAGTACATTCAAACGGACTAATGCACACTTTATGCCTACATGATGTTATCATGTAAGAATCGGAGCTCCATTTGACTATCCTCCTCCACGTGGCTATTTGACATCTTTAAGATAAGCTTGGTGAGTCCTCAAGTTCAAGGACACTATCTACTTTCTCTTGTTATTTCTAAAACTTCTTTATATTGTTATTTGACATTATGAGGGTGAGCCCGAAAAGTGTCTTGGCCCCCTCTCCATTCTAAGTCTAGAGGTGTTGTTTGAATAGTATGATGTATCTATGCTATGAACTTGTCTTTGTATGTTTTTATGATATCAAAATTTCCCTTAGTCCCTTTATCCCTATTTAGACTCTCTTGTTGTTGTTTAATTCCTTTCGCAACCAAGGATGTGCATATGATATGCTAAGAGGCTTGTTTGGGGTCCTTTCGAGTTCCCAATTCGCCGTGTCACATCTAGGCCCTAGTTTGGGTCGTGACACATATGCATCAAAATCGAAGACTTTTAACATACCATTCACCACATTAGGAGTCTCCTCCACCTTTTAGCATACAAGGCATAAAATCATTTATTCCTGGGAGTACCACCTTGTTTAACCTTTAGTTGGCCTTGATCTCCCTGAACCATTTGTCCTTGACCCTTCGTAGGAGCATTAGGACAATCAACAACTTTGTGGCCTGTCTTGCCACTCCCAAAGCAAGAGCATGTCTCCCTCAAACACCTACCGGGTGGTTCTTCCTATACTTTTAACACCTAGGATAAGTTGGTCCATCTCCAACCTGTTCCTTGGGAGGAGGTACTCTATCATTAGCAACCATTGGATTTAAACATTTGCCCTTTTTGAAGGGACCATTTCCACCACCACTCCTTGAGTCAGAGAACTCACCATCATAATAGGCTCTCTTTGAATCCTTCATCCTTCTTTCCTTGAGCTTCTCCACTTTATCTGTGCAGCATATGCCATAAATATTGAAATGTCCATTGATGTAGCTCAATCTTACTACTCAAGGGCAGAAGGGGCGGTCGTCATTAGCATATTACCCAACTTTATAGGTTGGGCTTGAATCTCATAGAGAACAATGTGTCGGTGAATGAGCAAAGCAAGGACCTATAGCTACTGGATTATGACTCGATAGGCGAGCTCGCAAGCAAGGTTTCTAAGTAAATTAGGGGGAAAATAAACTTACAACTACTCTTGCAAACAAATGGGTAAGGATTGATCAAGCAAGGGAGCAAGGATATAGGATATGGGAATCAATTAAAACTCAATCAATCCATCACACTTAGCATCACATTGATCTTATGGGTAGGCTAGGTTGCTTGAAATCACTCCGGATATGGGAATGATGTTTCGCAAGAGCCAACTATGGCCTCTCACGTGGGATGCTCAAAGACACGCCTAGCTTGAACATCAAAAAGCAAACCACCCAAGACTTTAGCAATTGAGTCCCTTTTGAGGATCTTAACTTTAAAACCCATGACTATCATGCAAAATCATCCCCCTCAACTACACTTGCTAGAGCAATAATTGAAGACTTGGGCTAGAATTAAGGGCGTACCTCAAATCTAAGCTAAACAAGAAGATATACAAGAACACATAAATCAATTCAAGCAATTAAACAGAAACCCACTTGATTTTTCAAGTAAATCATAAACTAAGCATGTAAGAAAAAATAATAATTAAGACCCATATATAAATCAATAACAAAGCTTCAATTAAATCTACAAATTTAGCATTCAAGGAAAAGGAAAGAAAGAGTGAATGAAAGATATTACAAATGAAGCCCACACACTTGAATCCACTCAAAATTTGTAATCCTCACCCTAAACTAAATCTACACTAAGGTGTTTTCCTGTTCTTCAAGAATGTCTCAATGTTCTTCTCTGTATGATTTGATGAAGAATAAGGGTTAGGAGTGCATGTATATTGTGATTTTCGGATAAAAAATTGTGAATTTCTGAAGTTGTCCTGAGGTTGGCCACTGCAACATTCCGCGAACATGCTCAGTATTTCACGATAGCGAGGGTTGTGTCTCCTTAAGCTCTGCTTTCGTGCTTAAGACTAGCACATTCACGCCTCTCTACATGTACAATTTTGCGGCATGAAGGCTGTGTTTATGGAATGTCTCTACTGCCAAGTATCATTTTATGGATTTCAGCTCCTTTTGGCTAAATCCAAACCATGAGTATCTGTAACATACGCCATTCATAGAATATTTAGCATTGAGTTATGGGATTACCAATTCAAAATCATAAAAAAGAGAAAGAAATGAGTGCAAGTTATGCATTCATCAACACCCCCAACTTAAGACTTTGCGTGTCCTCAAGCAAAACAAAACCTAACTCGGTAGGCTTGAATGTAAGCACACAATCCCAATTCACTATCGCAACAATCAAATCATGATTATGACAACGGTTGGTACCAACAATTGATACAAAATTATGTGGATATCACGACCCAAGCCTATGGCCTAGACGTGATATGACGAATGAGGAATCCGAAGAAACCCCAAATAAGCCTCTTAACTTGTCATTACACATCATCGGTCGCGAAAGCATATAAAAGACATAAAAACTAAGAATAGGGGAAAAGGGGCTAAGGAGAAAGCTTGCATAACATCATAGTCAAGAGACAAAGAGTCAAAGCTCATATCATAGATACATAACATGTCCAACAAACACCCCTAATACTTAGATAAGAGGCAGGGCCAAAATAAAGTAACCAGGCTCACCTTTATAGTCAACATAGAACATAAGGAGAATGTATCAATACATAATAAGAGCAACATAGACTAAGGTTCCCAAAGCGAATGACTCACCAACAAGCTTGCGTAGTACCGATCTAGCCACGTGGAGGAGGAGGATGATCAGCTTGGGCACCAGTTCCTACATGGTGATATCATGTACGCAAGAGTATGTGTTAGTACATTTGAATGTACTAAGTATGTAGGATGCAACACAACAAGAGATAGGCATCATAATCAAAATGCATAACAATAGACGATCGGCATAATATAACAATATGAAATTTATGATCAATGCATAAGTGAAACATGCTTGAGTAACTCATGCTCATATAGGATATCATATGTGTAGAAGAGACCAAGCTAGATTTCCAAAGTACAAACCCCTTGGTAGGTTAGTGATGATATCACCCATCACCCTGATGTGTGAGGTACAAACCCCTCATCTAGGTTAGTGGCAATCTCACTAACAACCCTAGTGTTTGAGATACTAACCCCTAAACTAGGTTATTCGGGCTCTTAGTTCCCCCGGACCGGGCATGGTCTAATGCAACTCTTTCTATAGATTATAACATATACATAAGCCCATTTCATCCTCATAACATCATTCAAATTATATCTCATGCTTTGGACCTTCAATTCCTCATGAAACCGTAGCCGGGCATTTTATCAAACACTTGGCCAGTGTGTAATGGGGGTACAAGACCATGCAATTTAGAGATGAATTCATGCAAGAAAATCCATTGTAAAACCATCAATCAACACATTGAAACACCCTTAAGAAATATACATCAAAAACCCTCATCAGACCTTAAAATAGATCCAAGATTTATAGCTCAATACATAGCAAAACAGTTACAACTTTACATAGCTTTAACATAGTTCATGGACATGTTCATATTAGTAAACCCATTAGTAAAATCAACTTTAAATCGTGTAAATTTAGTAGAAAGGAGATTAGGGCACCATGGGTGGAAGAACCCAATGGCTAAAACCTACATACCTTAGCTTTGAGGAAGCTCTTGATGAAGATTGAAAATAAGTGCTTGAAGCTTGAAGGAAATCCTTAGTTCCGGATGAGGGTTTTGAGACTTGAATTTGGGAGTGAAAAATATGGCTAAGTGTTTGAGTGACTATTGGGGAATATTTAGGGTGATATGAGGGTGAAAAATGACTAAGTACAGATGAAAACACATTTGAGAACTTTTAGGGTCAAGACTTAAAAGTCTTGGACCATACAGGATATCACTGGACAGAAAAGTACACCTCACTGAGTCACGGAGAGGTCGCGGAGATGACAACTCTTCTGCACGCCCTTGGCATGTCGCGCCAGGGACGCGGAATGCTCACTGAAATTTGCCACTTAAAAAATCATAATTTCTAATCTTTTGCTCTTAAATCGGGGTTAGACCCTCTTTCCCCTAATTTTGACCCCCTGAACAAGAATATGAAGTCAGATTTTCGATATCGCTCACTAATTTTGATATATATGGAATTTGAAATTCTTGGCATTCCAAGGCACATTTTCGGGCACTTTTTGGGGTCGTTTCAATATCTCCCCCTTGGGAACATTCATCCCTGAATGTAAAAGATACGTACATGTAAAGAGTGATCATAAAAGAATCAGCCCCAACAAGAACGCAACATTATGTTTAAAACACCATTTTCAAAATCTCAACATAAGTGTAAAATCATCATAAATTGCCAACTTAAACATGAATGCATATGAATGACATAGGCTGAAATATAAGACTTCAAAGCACATAGGGGACTTAGAATTAGTACCTAGGATTGAGTGCAGTGGAAAAGATAAGGATACCACTTTTTCATGTCTTCTTCGGTCTCCCATGTAGCACTTTCGACTTGTTGGTTCCTCCAAAGGACCTTAACGAATGCCTCCTCCTTGTCCTTTATCTCTTCACTTGCCTATCCAAACTCTGAACCGAAGCCTCCTCATAAGTGAAGTTATCCTTAACACCCACAACATCAAGAGGCACAATAGCCTTAGGATCACCAACACATTTTCTCAACATAGAAACATAGAACACCAGATGAACCAAATTTATTTCACTAGGCAACTTCAACTCATAAGCTACCTTGCCAATCTTTTTTACCACCTTATAAGGACTAACATGCCTTAGACTCAACTTCCCCTTTTCACCAAAATGGACCACACCTTTCATTGGAGAAACTTTCAAATAAACCCAATCACCTATTTTGAATTCAAGGTCTCTTCCTCTCACATTGGCGTAGGATCTTTGAAGACTTTGGGTTGTTTTCAATCTTTTCCTAATCATCATAACCTTCTCAAGAGCCTCCATAACCAGATCCGGTCCCAATAAAGCCACCTTTGCAACCTAAAATCAACCAACCGGTGATCTACAATGTCTCCCATAAAGAGCCTCAAAAGGAGCCATACAGATGCTAGAGTGATAGCTATTGTTATAGGCAAACTCAAGCAAAGGAAGATGGTCATCCCAACTACCCTTAAGCTCCAAGACACAAGCCCTAAGCATATCCTCAAGTGTTTGAATGGTTCTTTTGGCTTTGCCATCCATTTGAGGGTGAAAGACTGTACTTGGGTGAACTTTTTTACCAAGACCCCTTTGAAAAGACCTCCAAAAGTGTTTAGTGAATTGTGCACCAACATCCGATATGATGGACAAAGGAACACGATGTAACCTCACTAACTCATGGATGTACAACCTTGCATACTCTTCACCCCCTATGTAGTCTTAACCGGTAGAAAGTGAGCTGATTTTGTCGTCCTATCAACCACAACCCAAATGGAACCAAAACCCCTTCTAGTCTTGGGCAACTCAACCACGAAATCCATATTAATTACCTCCCACTTCCAAGTAGGAATCTCTATGTATTGGGTTAGGCCACCCGACCTTTGATGTTTGGCTTTGACTTGTTGACAACTATGGCAACCGAAAATGAATTTGACAATGTTCCTCTTCATGCCTTCCCACCAATACACATCTCTCAAGTCCCTATACATTTTGGTGGAACTGGGGTAGATAGAATAAGAATAATTATGGGCCTCACCAAGGATCTTCTCCCTCAACCATCAACACAAGGCACACACAACCTACCTTGGTACCTAAGGGCCCCATCTCCTCCTTGGGAGAAAACCTCTACTTTGCCCTCTTTCACCAAGGCCTTCAATTCAAGCAAGGAGGAGTCAAGGTCTTGTTTTGCTATCACATCATCAACCGATGAAGATTTAGACCCATCAACAATAACAACACCATCACCCACTTCTTCCTACCTAACCCCTAATTTAGTCAAATAGTGCACCTCCCTAGCTATCTCCTTACCACTACTATCAACATGAGTTAGGCTACCCATGGAAACCCGACTCAAAGCATCCGCCACAACATTTGCTTTATCGAGATGGTAATGCACACTCATATCATAGTCCTTAAAATGTTCTAGCCACCTTCTTTGCCTCAAGTTGAGATCTTTCTGAGTGAAGACACATTGGATGCTCTTATCATTGGTGGACACATCAACATGCACCCCATACAAGTAGTGTTGCCAAATCTTTAATGCAAACACAATGGCGGCTAACTCTATATCATGGGTAGGGTAGTACCTTTCATGTACTTTGAGTTGTATAGAAGCATAAGCTATGACCCTTCAATTTTTCATCAACACACAACCCAAACCAACCCAGAAAGCATCACAATATACCACAAATCCCTCAAGCCCATCCGGTAGTGACAATATAGGAGCGGACAAAAGCTTGTCTTTCAATGTTTCGAAGCTTCTCTTACACTCATTGGTCCACACAAACTTAACCTTCTTTTGAGTCAATTTTGTCATAGGGGAAGCAATAAAGGGGAACCCATTCACAAACCATCTATAGTAACCTGCAAGGCCTAAGAAACTCCTAATGTCCAACGGGGTCAATGGTCTAGGCCAATTTCTAATCACATCAATCTTCTTATGATCCACCTTAATACCATTCCCCGGCACCACATGACCCAAGAATGCAACCTCCATCAACCAAAATTCACACTTTTCATTGTTGACATACAATTTCTCCTCCCTCAATCTTTGCAACACAACCCTCAAATGCTCCATATGCTCCTCCCTATAAATAGATCAATATATCATCAATGAGGATAATAACAAAGGAATCAAGGTAGGGTTTGAAGACCCTATTCATTAGGTCCATGAAGATGGCCGGTGCATTGGTCAACATAAAAGACATCACAACAAACTCATAATGCCCATATCTAGTACAGAAGGTCGTCTAGGGAATATCACACTCCCTCACCTTCACTTGATGACCCTCGAACCGAAGATCAATCTTAGAGAAATAGCTAGCACCTTGCAATTGGTCAAACAAATCATCAATTTTTGGAAGAGGATACCTATTCTTTATAGTGACCCTATTGAATTGTCGCTAGTCAATACATATTCTAAGGGACTCATCTTTTTTCTTTGTAACAACACTAGTGCACCCCAAGGTGATTGGCTAGGCATAATAAATCCCTTCTCCAACAAATCTTTCAATTGTTCCTTTAATTCCTTCAACTCCGCCAGGACCATACAGTAAGGGGGACTAGAAATGGTTGAGTATCAGGAAGAAGATCTATGCAAAAATCTATCTCCCTTTCGGGAGGGACACCGGGAAGGTCAATTGGGAAGATATCAAGGAACTCATTTACAACTGGAACCAACTCTATGGGAAGGACTTTGGACTCCATATCCCTAACCCTCAGAAGATGGTAAAGATACCCCTTAGAAATCGACTTATGGGCTTTAATGTAAAAAATGAATTTACCCTTGACCACCACATCTTGATTTTCCCACTTAAGGATGGGTTCATTTGGGAATTGAAATTTTACCCTACGGGTTCTACAATCAATAGAAGCATAGTAGTCATGTAACTAATCCATCCCAAAAATGACATCAAAATCAACAATGTCTAATTCAGCAAGATCACAAGGCAACAACTTATCCAAAATGCAAATAAGACATCTTCTATAAACTTTCCTAGTAAGAATAGAGGCACCAAAAGGAGTAGACACTTCATATGACTCATACAACAACTCGGGGTCAACACGAAAATTTTGGGGAACGAAGGGGGTGACAAAAGAAAGAGTGGTACCCGGATCAATCAAAGCATATATATCAAAGTAAAAGATTTTCAACATACCAGTAACAACATCGATAACCTCACCAACCCCTGGCTTCCCATTAGAACATAAAACTGATTGTGCCTTGGGGAACCACCTTAAGGACCACCTCTACCCAACTAAACCGCATTTGTACCCCAACCTTTGCCACGGTTTCTTGGACAATCTATCTTTTTGTGACCAAGCGCCCCACATTCATAACATGCATTAGAACCCTTCAAACATGGGCCCCTATGACCCCCTCCATATTTAGGACACATATCATTAGGAGCCACACCACCAACACCTTGAGGCCTAGGGAAGTCATTGGCAAACCCCCTATTAGTAGTATGAGAAGACCCTTGGCCTTGATGGAATCGACCACCCAATTGGAACTTACCCCCAAGACAGGCCCTTTTGGTCTCATGCCCCCTTCTCATCCTCAACTTTTCCTCCTCCATTTGCTTAGCCTATGTCATTAACCGAGACAAGTCCATGTCACTAATTAGCATGGCGGACCAACATTCTTCACTTATCAAGTCGGAGACCCCCATCACAAACTTATTCATCCTAGATCTAGGATCGGCCAACAAATGAGGAACATACTCTGAAAGTTGATTAAACTTGAGGGCATACTCCCTCACACTAATAGCACCTTGTTTCAAGTTCATGAACTCTACTAACTTAGCTTCCCTAAGCTCAAGAGGGAAAAATCGATTAAGGAAAGCCAATTTAAACTCCTCCCAAAGCACCACATTACCAATTCCCTTCTCCCCCTTCCATTGGTCATATTATATTTGGGCTACCCTTTGAGTTGGTACGCCGCCAAATCTGCCTTTTCATTCAGCCCAACACCCATGATATCAAAATCTTATAGACCTCATCAATGAACTCTTATAGATCTTTATCCACCTTTGACCTATAGAACATCAGAGGATTCATCCTAATAAAGTCCCTTACCCTAGCTCCCGGTGTAGTAGCATGAGAGGCTTGGGCCCCTTGATTGACTTGATTGGCCACACAACTTGGGCAAGCATAGTGAGAGCATCCCAAAGTTCACCATTGGCAGGCTGCTCCCGGGAGTTTGGCCCTTTTTTCCTCAAGTGTTAGGAGTGATCTAGCATAGCAAAGAACAATCGTTAGGGGGGAAAACTTACCACAACTCTATAGCACGACTTAGAACATAAAGGAGGGAAACATTTTCTAAAATATCTCATAGCTTACTTCATAGTCAGGGCACGCTCCACAACCATGACTAGGACTCTAATTGACGTGGTGTGTTGGACTCCGACGATTTATCAACCTAGTGCTTTGATACCGAGTTTGTCATGACCCAAGCCTAGGCCCTAGACGTGACACAGCAAATGGGGAACCCAAAGGAACCCCAACCAAGCCTCATAACTTGTTATTACACATCATCGATCGCAGAAGCATATAAAAGACAAAAAGCATAAGAATAGGGGCAAAGGGGCTAAGGAGAAAGACTGCATTATCAAGAGATAAAGAGTCAAAGCTCATGTAGTAGATCCATAACATGTCCAACAAACACCTCTAACACTTAGATAATAGCGGGGACCAAGCCTCATAACTTGTCATTACACATCATCGGTCGCGGAAGCATATAAAAGACATAAAGCTTAAGAATAGGGGCAAAGGGGCTAAGGAGAAAGGCTACATTATCAAGAGATAAAGAGTCAAAGCTCATGTCATAGATCCATAACATGTCCAACAAACACCTCTAATAGTTAGATAACAGCGGGAGCCAAGACAAAGTAACTGGGCTCACCCTCATAGTCAACATAGAAAATAAGGAGAATGTCTCAATACATAATAAGAGCAATATAGACTAAGGTCCCCGAAGGGAAGGACTCACTAACAAGCTTGAGTAGTACCAATCTAGCCATGTGGAGGAGGAGGATGATTAACTTGGGCATCGGTTCCTACATGGTGATATCATGTAGGCAAGAGTATGCGTTAGTATGTTCGAATGTACTAAGTATGTAGGATGCAATGCAACAAGAGATAGGCACCATAATCAATATGCATAACAATAAGCGATAGGCATAATATAACAATATGTCATGTATGATCAATGCATAAGTGAAACATGCTTAAGTAACTCCTGCTCATATAGAATATAATATGTGTACAAGAGACAAAGATAGATTTCCAAATTACAAACCCCTTGGTATGTTAGTGATGATACCAACCATCACCCTAGTGTGTGAGGTACAAACCCCACATCTAGGTTAGTTATAATTGCACCTATCACCCTGGTGTGTGAGGTACAAACCCCTCATCTAGGTTAGTGACAATCTCACCTACCACCCTGGTGCTTAAGATACTAACCCCTCAACTAGGTTATCTTGGCTCTTAGTCCCCCGGGACCGGGCATGGTCTAATGCAACACTTTATATAGATTATATCATATGCATAAGCTCATTTCATCATCATAACATCATTCGTATCATATCTCATGCGTTGGACCTCTAGTTCTCAAGAAACCATAGCTAGATATTTTATCAAACACTTGGTGGGTGTGTAATGGGGGTACAAGACCATGCAATTTAGAGATAAAGTCTGTCATGAAAGAAAATCTATTGTAAAACCATCAATCAACACCTTGCAACACCTTTAAGCAATATACATCAAAACCCCTAAGACATTGAGCCACAAATTTTGCAAGGTCCTTCTTCATGCCTTCCCACCAAAACATTCCCTTCAGGTCATGTTACATCTTAGTTGATACTGGATGGATGGAATATCGGGAATGATGGGCTTCTTCCATTATCCTCCTTCTTAAGACACATAATCTATTAAGACAGTATAGTACTCCATTTTGTGCAAGGTCAAAGCCCTTTATTGTACCCTGACTCACCTTTTCCTTAAGCTGTCGTAGAACAGGATCCTCGAACTGTTTCTCTTTCACCTCTATTACCAATGAAGACTCCGCAGCATTCTGCATAATAAGCCCTTCTTTTGGAGTTTCAAGAAGACGAACTCCCAAACTGGCTAACTGACGTAGGTCCTTAGCTATTCCTTGATTCATCACAGCTGGATCACCGGTATTCATGATTGTCGTATGACTCAGAGCATCAGCTACCGCATTTGCCTTCCCCGAATGGTACAGTATATCAACGTCATAATCCTTTATTAGTTCTAGCCATCTCCACTGTCTTAAATTCATGTATTTCTGCTTAAAGATGCACTGCAGGCTCTTATGATCAATATATATGTCAACATGAACCCCATACAAATAGTGGTGCCATATTTTCAGAGCAAACACAACCGCTGCCAGCTCAAGATCATGTGTTGGATAGTTTTTCTCATGTGGTCGTAGCTTTCTGGATGCATAAGCAATTACCCTATCATTATGTGTCAATACATACCCTAAGCCAACTCTTGAAGCATCGCAATACACTGCATACCTTTCAGTACTTTCTGGAAGTACTAGTACAGGTGCAGAAGTTAGCTTATTTTTCAGCTCCTAGAAGCTCTTTTCACACGCATCGTCCCATTGGAACTTGGATGTCTTATGTGTCAGCTTTGTTAGAGGCGTAGAAATAGAAGAAAAAACTTCAACAAACCTTCTGTAATAACCTGTCAAACCTAGGAAGCTCCGAACTTCGGTGGGTGTTGTTGTTCTTGGCCAATCTTTCACAACTTCTTTCTTTTGTGACAACAACAACAACAACAACATACCCAGTAAAATCCCACAAGTGGGGTCTGGGGAGGGTAGAATGTACGCAGACCT
>JAPFFP010078774.1:0-22781 GCA_026153255.1 Solanum medicagineum | reverse complement strand
GGATTTTGTGTGTTCTTAGTGCGTTTTTGTGTTTTTTTTTGTGAAAGTACAGGTTAGATTGATTTTGGGAAAAGTTGTCGATTTTGCTGACTTTCAGGACCTACTGACTCCACTATGAGTCGTAGCCCAAGCTACGAGTCTTAAAGGCTATTTCGTATCAAATAAAAATGTTCAAAAACTAATTCTGAAAATTTGAAATTCATCCATATGAACTCAAGGTACGAGTCGTAGTCCCCTCTATGATAAGTAAAGGGAGGCCTCGTAGCAATCGACAGTGTTGATCAAAATTGGACCAAGAAATGCAAAAGTGGACTACGATAAGGCACTATGAGTCGTAGACTAGACTACAATTTATAAAGGTGTATCGTAGCAGTGAAGTCCAAAATACCACGTCCCGACAACAAACGCTTGACTACGACTCGTAGGGCACCCTACGAGTCGTAACTGCGTGTCGTAGCAACTGCGGACCAGATTTTCTAATTAATTAAGGACCTTTTTGTAATTACTATAAATTGTACACAAATTTTGGAGAGGTTTTAAAGTAGAATTTTAGGGTTTAACTTTGGAGATTCAAATTCGAAGATTAGATTCACTTGTGAATTAATTTTATCATTCAAGCTTGTGATTCTAAATTCGAAGGTGGTTTCATTGTTCTTTAATTTTCTTGGGTAAGAAATCTATCATGTCTTCTTAATTCATTGTTGATTTGTTTGCCCAGGCCATGAGTGGATAAACTCCACAATTTGGGGTTTTAGCAACCATGAGTAGCTAACTGAGAAAAGCCGGATTATTTCCACTTCTTCAGTTGGGTATTTGCATGTATTATCCATTTTCCTTCATTTTGCTAGTTGTTTAATAGTGACCAATATTAAACAACGCCAAGTATCATGATCCCAATCCAGGTAATGATGAATAGGAAAAAAAATGGGTAACATAATTTGATTGATGTCTTCTCATCTAATCAACCAAACTCGGCCAAGGAGAGGTTGGCTTGGACAATGGTTAACGGTTAGTTTGGTACACTACGGTAGTCGGCCAAGCGCCAAGTGAAATTTGACCTTCACCTTTGCCCAAGGTTGGAAGAACCTAAATTACCATCCTGCATGCAATGTCCTAATTGAGGGTTGTGGAATCCAGGGTATTTAATTTACTAAATCATAGGGAACACAATTTTCCCAGTTGCTCTCCAATTTGATTGTCTCTCCGTTTTAGTAGTTTGGTTTAAATTTTCTATTGATTATTGCAAAAACCCCTTCCTTGAGAATTGAGTTGTTTGATATTTGAATTGATTGTTGGTGAATCAAAGTGGCAAGGCCCCGTATTCCCTTAGGATTCGACCCTAACCTCTTTTGGATTTTTTACTATTGACAATCGCTTTGACCTTGAAATAGAGGTGTACTTTGAGCATGATCAAGAAAAATTGGCGCCATTGCCGGGGAATACAATGAGGTTTTGATTTAGTTTCACTATTAGTTAATTCATGTGTTTATTTATTAATTCTCTTATATTTTACTTTTTGTTTTTGTTTTTGGTTGTTAGTTTTTTTATTGTACAAGCAAATAGTGGTTGCATCCCCTTTACTTCACTTGATATAATGAGTCATCAGGCTACCAAACAAATGGCTAAAGAGAAGCTCCTTCTCACCAGTGACCTACTCCAATCATTACAGAGACGTGCTCTATCTGCGGGTCATCCATCGAAGGATCCACATGATCATCTACAAAAGTTTGCACAAGAAGTGTAGGCAAGTGATGGGAACACAACATTCATCTACGGATGTTGTGCAACTTCTAGTCTTCCTAATAACTCTCACAGAAAATGTTGCAACTTGGTAGGCCCAACTCTCACAAGATGTGTTCACCAACTGGGTAGAGGTCCAAAGAGCTTTCCTAGCAAGGTTCCATGTTAGACCACACAGGTTTATACTAAGGGATCGATTATTAGTTTCTGGCAATTCCCGGGTGATTCCCTCACTTTGACATAGGAGCGGTTCAAAGGATGCTTAAGGAGTACCCCAGACTACGACCTTTCAGACCCTTCATTAGTGTGAAGCTTCTATCGAGCACTACACTCGAAACAACAAGCTCATGCAGATTCTCTAATGGGAGGAGACTACCGAACATTCCTACAATCATCATTTGCAGAGGTTGCTGAATGAATAGACAAGTTGGAGGTTGTTCAGGGCATATATAGACCTATACAGGAGCAAGCAACTAGTTACATGGAAGTCTCTGATGACAACTCTGAGTAAGTGAATGACTAGGGAAACTGGTATAAACTACCACATCAAGAATGCCAAGAAAATAGGAGATATAAAGATGAAATACATGCTTGCCTAGTTGGTGAGGAGGGAAGATGCATAAGGAGAGCTGCTGAGAGAGATCAAATTTGATGTCATCAATATAAATTACAAAGTTGATCGGCATGCCGGAGCAATTGAACAATTGAGTAGCCAATTCAGGCAGTTGTCAAAACAGCTTGAGCAAATTCGAAGTAGCATGATGAGAAGAGCAAAGCCTTGTGTGGAAGGTTCATCAAATCTTAAGGAATTCTGAGTACTCAAGATAGCTAATTCGTGCCGCAACATTAAATCAGACGCTTGTTAGGAGGCAATCCAAGAGGTTTTAATGCTTTTGTTTGTTTTGATTAATTGGTAATTTCTGGATTTTTAGGTAGGATTTTAGATTGTGAGTTGATTGTAATTTCTAGACATTTAATTGTTCGTATATTAGGACAATGGTGTGTTTTTTTTTAAGGATTGTACAAGTGTTGAGCAAATATGACAATGTTGTAGAGAATTATAGCTGAAGCAGCCTCTACGACTACGCCTACGAGTCATAGTGTACACATACAGAGTAAAAATGATCACTTAAAGTTGGCGCTTCCACTACGAGCCAACTTTATGACTCGTAGTCCAAGGTACGAGTCATGAATGGAGTTCATAGTACCCAGGTATAATTTCAAAACTTTTATAAGTGTTGAGTGGCCTACGAGGCCAAGACCTACAGGTCGTAGTCTGAGCTACGACCCATAGTCGGGGTTTCGTAGACCCGGCTCAGTTAATTTTTAAAATTACCCTGTAAGGGTTAAATAGGGGTAAAAATCACTTTGACCCCATTTTAAACCCTAAGCCCAATAAAATCACCCCTAATCTTTTTCCCAATTTTCTCTGATCATCTTCCCCTACTTCTAGCGAGTATTCCGGCAACTAGCATTCAGAACCTCATTTTTCTTGATTTTGCTTGCTTCAAGTCAATCACTTCTAAGGTATGACCCCTGGTTTATTTCACAGTCAGCATTTTCTTTGCTTTGGATAGCTAAATTGATTCTTGATTTTGAAATTTGTATTAAAGCATAACATTACTATGTGCAACGAAAATGAAAAGGAAAACTTGCGCTTGCTTTGGATATCAGTGACTGATTTAACCCTATGTTGAATGAATTGGTTGTGCTGGTATATTTGGTGATCATGTTATCATGTTATTTATCGAATCAATTGGTTGTTAATGAGTTGTGGAATATCATTGATTTGTTAGTGTCGTTGGAACATGATAATGTGTGGATTTGGTTGGCATAGTTTGAATCATGAAATTGACTATATCTTGTGAAGCTTATTTAACTGATTCCCAAATTGAAATTAAATGATGTTGACTGATTCTTGTGTGTTGTTTGGGATTGGTAGCTACATGAATACATTATGAATGAGTTGGAGAAATGGACTCGAATGTTTATATATTGCTATACCCTTGTTGTTGGGGTAGATTTTGATTGTGATACTATGTTAGGGGTTTGGAATGTCTTGTGTTTAGTTTATAAATCAATTGAGTTTGCTTCAATGTTTTTTTTATTTATATTAGAATTGTTCTTTAGGTCCATGTGGTGAAATGATGGGCTTTCAGGTACCTGTCACTTCCTACTACGGGAGTCTCCTACGACTCGTAGATGCGTCTACGAGTCATAGTTGCCTCTCGTAGGTAGTGATAGTGACTTAAAAAAACCTGAGTCCTTACCATGCGAAACTCACCTACGAGTCTTTACACGATCTACAAACCGTAGTTGGGTCTCGTGGACTTGTGCGTGCGTCAATTTTGTATTCTGAAACTTTGTACAAGACTTATGTACGACCCGTAGCCAAGGCTACGAGTCGTAACTGTGTCTCGTACCTAATTTTAGTGTTTAAAGATTTCATGCACCTGTGGACTACGAGGCCATAGTACGGCTCATAGTCTCCACTACGAGTCGTACGAAACTTTCGTACCTGCCATCTGCAACTGATTCTTGTGCATTTTTCTTTTGTTTTGCTTTTCTTTTTGTGGAGTGTTTGGGGGTGATAATGATGCTTTGTTTGTGGTTATTTTCAGATACCATGGCCCTCAAGAATAGACGTGCAGCAATAAGGGCTTTTAATACAAGACTAGTTGATGAGAATTCGGACAATGAGGTCCACAATGTTCGTATTGACCCAGAGGCGTAGGTGCCTCAGACTAGAGCAGCGGCTACACGACAGCTCAGCCTCAAACTCAAGAAGTTAGTTCCTCCAAGTCTGACAAGGAGGGAAATGATGATGGGTCTGAGCGGAGTACGCCACAGATGACTCCCTCACACACAGAGTGTGATTCAGAGAAGGCACCCCAGGATGGAGGAGATGCCCAGTCCTCGATTTCCCCATCTACTTCTCCTACAGAGCATCAATGGGATATTGAGGGGATGAAGGCGATATATGATGAGGGCTTTAGAGCCAAAGAGGTAAGGTAAGCCAGTACTGTCATTTTATGAGGAGCCCTGACTTACTGACACATAATTGAGTTATGTCCCCGGAATAGAAAAAAACATGAGACGACATGGGCTCAGGTGGTTGACTGATAAGCTTGGCCGGTACTCCCGACTCCAGTGCCAGAATTTAATGCAGCTTATGCAGTGACCATTCTTTAGGATCTTCCCAAGGGGAAAAAACCTCTTGAGCATCCCAAATTGCAAGAGATGTTGGTTAGAGGCCGATGGGTCGACATATCAGAGGAGATGATTTATCGCGTTTAGTTTGGTCCGACATACCAAGCACCACATTCTATAGTTGAGTTTGACCGGAGATTGAACCAGCTCAGGACAACAATGATTGCTAAAAATGCGGTATAGCGGACAGAGGTACTAAGATGGGTTGCCAGCCATATCACCGAGTGTGGTCCAGAGCCTACATGGGTCACGACATATTCAGAACCTATTGTGAAGGCTTCCCTCTCATGTCCCGCCAACTTTTGGTGGGCTATTATTCGATCTCACATCCGACCGACCTGAAAGATAATGTGATTACTTCGGATTGAGTAGTTCTGCTAGCCAACATATTAGCCGGCTATGATATTGATTGGACATGACTCATAGTAGAGCAGATACATGAGTCGACACTCAGGAGGACCACGTGCATGCCATTCCCAGTTCTGATCTATAGACTCTGTATAGAGTCCGATGTTTAGATATTGATTTATCTTGATTAGATGGTAGAGTCCCTCCACACCATGGATCCTAGCTTGATCAAGGCTAATGAGAACCCCTTGGCACTCCACTGGGCACAACTTCTTCCTATGCCCGAGAGATTCATGCCAGAGCCACAGCCTGAGGGTTCGACGGTTGCCACTACTACTACTCTAGCTACTAATTCTGATGCGGGACCACAACATCCCGAGGCAGTCGATACTGAGAGAGGTTCCACCACAGCTACACCTGCACCAGAGTCATCTACATCCCAGATTCCTTCTACGGACATCTCTATTATGTTTGATATTGCTTTTTAGGCTATGGTGTAGAGATTATCACGGACTAAGGCTTAGTTGTCTCAGCTTTTGCGGCAGATTAGACCTTGGGTCTGGCAAATCGTAGAGGAATAGGAGACTCGATGCAAGGCATTCACCACATACAGAATTGAGCAGCATATTGCTACGGTGGATGCTCGCATCGACACCTTCGAGAAGCGGGTGCAGAAGAGACTAGCCAAGGCCCGGCCAGCAGACTTGTTAGCCTTTCGTGAGGAGGTAAAGGCATTTAAGGATGACTTGACTTCATCGCGGCTCTGTTACAGTTCTCGATCCTACACCTGCAGGGAATCCACTATTTGATCTTTTTTAGTTGGAGGATCCCCCACCGCGTGCACCTCGAAAGAGACCCATCGAGGATGAAAATGCAACAAAGTGGAAGGTGCGCCAGAAGACTTCTGAGATTGATGAAGAAGCAGATGAAGATGAGCTAGGTCTAACCTTGAGGATATTGAGAGACAAAAAGGAGCTGATGAAAGGCCAGGAGCGTGATCGATTTTTGCATATTGGCTCATCCAGTGCGGCTGCAGCACAAACTACCCCATAGGAGGGCGATGATCAGAGGCCGCCAGAGACCGGTGCTTAGGCACCATAAGATGTTTGATTTTTTGACCCATTTTGGATATTTTGATTTTGTATTATACATTGAGGACAAGTACATTCTTTTTGGTGGGGTGTGGGTGGCTATGGACTAGGGTGAAGCCTGAGTAGGTTTTAGTCCATAGCTACTCCAATTTTTGATCCCGAGGTTTTCTTGCTTGTGTTCTTTTGCTTCATAGATATTTTATTTTTTATTGAACCAGCATGTTTAGGAGTTGTATGTAGTATATGATAGTTAAACTTTTGGCATGTATCTTGTTTTGATGATTTATGAAATATTTTAAAAAATTGGTATCCATAAAAAATTTTGTTGATTAGTAGTTATGTTGCAATCATGCATGTTTGAATGGTTTGACAATGTTTGTCCTGAATAAGTGAAGGCAAGTTGATACTTGAAGCATGATCTGTGAGTTTTCTTGGCTATGTGTGCAATGCCATACGCGTATGAGCATATTTTGTTGTATTCATGGATTGTGTACTGATTCAGAACTTGACCCGCTACTTTGAGTTGGACTTGAGATTATATGGGCTAGGAAGGGATCTTAGGCCCTTGTTCTTTGATTTAGTCCACTTTTGCCTAAATGACCAACCAAATGAAAGAGCTTATCCCTTGTTCCAAATGTTTGAGCCTTACATGTACCTTTTTCTTTCTTAATACCTAATAAGCCTAACCTTATCTAGTGAAATACCTTGATATTGGCGTTGGTCTGTCCTTGAACATTATGAACCTTGATTGATGTAAAAATCCTAAGTTGAGGGTGGCTATCAAAAGTGGCCCTGGTTTGGGGATTAGATATTGTGTACTTCACTGCAGGCTAAAAGCCTAAGTTGATGGTGGCTTATGTTGTGTTATAATAGCAAAAATGAGGTAGTGAATTGGGAATAGAAAAAAGAGTAGAAAGACATGTACCGGGTAAGAGAAAAAGAGAAAAGATGCCTTAGATTGAGTTCAAAAAGCAAAATGAGTTTAAAAATAAGGCACAAGCTGAAAATGAAAAGAAAATACTCGAAAAAGCTTGAAAATGAAGAAAAAGGGAGAACAAGTTGAGAATGATTGAGTTGGTGAGGTGAAAGTGTTGAAAAGCATGGTTCAAGGTCGACCTTTAGTCACTAATTATCCAAAATGCCATATCAAAACCCCATGAGCTCACTTACAAGCCTATAAAGTCCTGAAGTGATCCTAGCTTAATTAGTCAATAGTTCGGGTTATGAGTATATAGGCAAGCCTATAATATTGGTCATCATACATGAATCTCATTTATGAGAGTGAGTGTGTTTGTACAGTCCCTTGATCAACTTTTAAAAGCATATTGAGTGTTAAAAAGGGACTTCTTTTCTGTGAGGGCATTTGTATTGCATGGTTACCATTTGAATTGTTTAGTGAATGTGAATTGTTGATGCTCCTTAACTTGTCATAGTTGGATTGTCAAATGTATCAATATGATGTAGTTTGCTTATTAGCTAGATGATCTTGTTTTGAAAAAGTTGTTATGGGTACCTTAGTTAAATTTGAGTATGGTATATGCCATTAGGTTAATTATGTTTCTTTATTATCTATCTAGATTGAATCGTCGCTTGAGGACAAGCAACAATTCTAAGTTGAGGATGTTGATGTGTTGTCAAAATATAACACATTTAATGCCTAAAACCTGAGATTTTGTGTGTTCTCAATGCGACTTTTTATGGTTTTTATGTGTTTTTGTGTTTATTTTTGCAGAAAGTTTAGGTTGGTTTGATTTTGGGAAAGGTTGCAGATTTTGTTGACTTTCAGGATCTACAAATCCCACTACGAGTCGTAGACCAAGCTACGAGTCATAGAGGTTGTCTCGTATCAATTAACAGTGTTCAAAAATAAAGTCTAAAAATTTGAAGTTCAGCCATATGAGCTCAAGGTATGAGTCGTAGTCCCCTCTACGACTCGTAAAGGCAGACCTCGTAGCAATCGACAGTGTTAATCAAAATTGTACCAAGAAATGCAAGAGTTGACTATGAGAAGGCACTATGAGTCGTAAACCAAAATATGATTCGTAGAGGTGTATCATAGCAGTGAAATCCAAAATATCAAATAATGACAGCAAAAGCCCGACTACGAGTCGTAGGGCACCCTACGAGTCGTAATACGTGACGTAGAAGCTACTGACCAGATTTTTTAATTATTTTAAGGACCTTTTTATAAATACTATAAATTGTATATTTTAGGGTTTTAGAAGAAACCTTTCATTCATTATTCAATATTTTACACAAATTTCGGAGAGGTTTTAGAGTAGAATTTTGGGGTTTAACTTTGGAGACTCAAATTTGGAGATTAGATTCACTTGTGGATTAATTTCAGCATTCAAGCTTGTGATTCTAAATTCAAAGGTGGTTTCATTGTTCTTCAATTTTCTTGGGTAAGAAATCTACCATGCCTTCTTTATTCATTTTTGATTTGTTTGCCTAAGACATGAATGGCTAAACCTCACAACTTGGGGTTGTGGGAACCATGAGTAGCTAACTTAGAGTACTCGAATTATTTACACTTCTTGAGTTGGGTATTTGCATGTATTATTCAATTTCCTTCATTTTGCTTATTGTCTAATGGTGACCAACATTAAACCCCACCTAATGTCATGTTCTTGGTACAAGTAGTGATGAATAGGAAAAGGAAATGAGTAACGAAATTCTATAAATGTCTCTCGTCTAATCAACCAAACCCGGCCATGGAGAGATTGACTTGGACAATAGGTAATGGTTAGTTGGGCACACTATGATAGCTGGCCAAGCGCCATAGTGAAATTTGACCTTTACCTTTGTCCAACGGTTGGAAGAACCTAAGTTACCATCCTGCATTTAATTTCCTAATTGAGATTGTGTTATCCGGGGTATTTAAGTTAGTCAATCATGGGGAACACAATTTCCCAAGTTGCTCTCCAATTTGATTGTCTCTCCATTTTAGTAGTTTGGTTTAAATTTTCTATTTGATCATTGCAAAACTCCCCTTTCTTGAGAATTGAGTTGTTTGATATTTGAATTGATTGTTGGTGAATCAAAGTGGCAAGGCCTTGTATTACCTTGGGATTTGACCCTAACCTCGGTTAGGTTTCTTACTATTGATGATCGCTTTGACCTTGAAATGGAGGCGTATTTTGAGCTTGATCACATTGTCAGACCTCAAGAGTTTTATCTTACAGCCAACTCTGCCTTTCTACAAAAGCTTCTTCGTTCTTCAGAAAATACACCTATGTCATCCTTGTTAAGTCATCAATAAAGAGCACAAAATATTTATTATGAGCTAAATATGATGTTTACAAGGTCCACACACATCGATGTGAACTAGCTCCAGTTTTTTGGTTGCCCTCAATGTAGCATTTTTGGGAAATGCTTTCTTGTGTACCGTACTCATCTGACATGATTCACAAACCTCTTTAGATAGTGACATCTTAGGCAAATCCTTAGTCAAGACCTTTTCATGCATATACTTTAAGGTAGCATAGTTAAAATGACCATATCTTTTGTGCCACAACCATGACTCATCCGTACTTGCAAAATTTGCACTATCAAACTTCCTATCTCAAGGAAAAGTTTTATCCACTATTTCTACTTTGACTATCAAACTATCTTCAGATTCAAATAACACTAGCCTTTAGACATAATTTGAGCCACACTTAACAAGTTACATGGTAAAAAAGGGACATACAACACATCATGTATAAATTTTGTACGTTGTCTAGTTTGAAAGAAAATTGAACCCTTTCTATGTACATCTATAGTTTCACCATTTCCCATCCTAACTTTATTTAAGGAATTGGGCTTTGAAAGGCCTTAAAGATCCTTAAAAATGAGTTTCCCTATGTATTTGGCCAGGGTGCCCTTTCAAGGGACCCTTTACGAGCTGTGAAAGGCCCATGACGGGTCCCTTGGCCATTTTCATGGATGCCCTGGCCTTTTGAGGCTGTCCAAGCTAAGCGTGCCCTCTAAGGAACACTTCATGGCTCGTGGACTCCACTGTCCGTGAAAGTGGCACATGGAAGGGCCTTGGGCTTGGGATGTTGCTGCCTAGTGAAGTATGCTCTTCACGGAGTAAATCATAACTCATGGTACACACCACGGACCATGGTGTGGTCTGTGAAAGGGAAACTCACCACTGGCCAACACCATCTCGACACAAGGGTAGCTTTCACGAGCATGCTCATAAGGTGTAAAGGGGTTCACAGTCCGTGAACCCCCTCGTGAAGGTTCCCAATTTAATTTTTGAACTCGATTTTATTTAGGGATTTTTTTTGTAATTTGGCTCAATTTAAGGACTTTTTGTGACTTTTATGCATACCTTTAAGTCCTAAATTAGTTCCTATACTATTCCTAACACTCCATTTCAATCATAACACTTAGTTTCTATAATCAAGCTCTTAAATACACTCTCCAAGTCTAGAACTCAAAATTCAAGCTAGGGGTTCAATTGGGTTTTTAAGCTTAAGCTAAATTCGTTTCAAACTTCTCAATATAAGCAAGGTATATGTGGATTTGTTCATGATTCCCTTCCAGTCATGAAACCCAAAATCTCTTGAATCTTTTCATGAATTTTTAAGCATGATCTATATATGATTGTCATCTGATTTGGTCTTAAATTGTTGGAATTATGATATGAGTCATTACTAAATAATGATTTAAACATGATTCAAGTCTTTTTTTATTAATTTATATAATTTCCATGAATTATGACCTTGCATGTCCCTTTAAAGTATGGATTCATACATGGGTAATCTCAATGATGGTTCAATTGTGTATTTCTTCATGGATTATGTTTGTTTCCACTCTATCCTCATATTTTAAGATTGAATTTCATGTACTCATGCTTTACTCTCACTTCTCATGTTATGATTATGCATGAACTAGACTTCCACATTAGAATTTGATTATGAACATGACTGTAGTTGTAATATGAGCATGAATTGAGTATGGGTCTATGATTATGAGCTTGAATTAGTCTTGACCTGATATGAACATGAATTGAGCATGAATGTATAAGCATGAGCATGATATGAGTTGAATACTTTCATGGCATACGTTGATGGTCGTATGAGTAAGACCTCTACATAAACATGAATTACATGAATGTGACTGTGATGTGACTTCAAGTATGAGTGTGAACCATTATCATGTATAAGTTATGAATAAGCTATTCCTATGCATATAAACATGATTGGATTATGAATCTTAGTTTCTAAGTTCCTATATACATGATGATGAATTGGTGATGGCTTAAGATAATCTTTTGAAATGTGAGTTTCCGAAATAGGCAAGCCCTATAAGGTAATTCAAGTGCAAGTCTCTGAAATGGGAAAGACACATAAGGTGATTCAAGAGCAAGTCTCCAAAATGGGCAAGGCCAATAAGGTGGTTCAAGTGCAAGTCTCCAAAATGGACAAGACCTGTAAGGTGATTAAAGTGTCAGTCTCTGAAATAGGCTAGGCTCGTAAGGTAATTGAAGTGCAAGTCTCCAAAACGGTCAAGGCCCATAAGGTGTCCCACATACAAGTATTCGAAATGGGCATGGCCCGTAAGATATACTAATGAACTCTTCGAAATGGGCAAGGCCCGTAAGATATATTAATGAACTCTTCGAAATGGGCAAGACCCATAAGGAAGGCTTTACCTGATGATTTGTATGATCTCAAGTTTTGATTATTGATGTGTCTCTTCATGTGATTGTACTCCATGGCATGCATGCATCATGATGGCTTCAGGTTGACTCTTCATTATTTCACTTCTCTATATTTTGTCTTGTCCTATAACTTTCCAATAGCAAGTTTCATCATGTTTATCTCATATTGCATGTCCACATACTTAGTATATTTAAATGTGAAAATGGATACTCTATGCCTACATTATATAACAATGCAGGTGCAAGATAGAATCTAAAGGATGGGGTCAAATAAAAAGTTCTCACCATGCTAGGATACAATATATAGAGTGAGGATCGAGTCAACCTTGGCAAAGTAGACTCCTCTTTGCTTGATGTAGAGGGAACATCAAGATTCTATGTAATAGTCTTATATGTTGGTTATGGTGGAACAATATATGTTAAAGGTTATGAATGGATTTAATAATGTACCTTCTCATGATTTTTAACTCGGGTTGCTCATGCATATTGTGTCCTTGTCCTATTGATTATGGTTATTGCATATTGATATTATTATGATGTCCTTTGATTCGTGGAATATATACATACTTAATACATTCTACGTACTAACACATACTTCTTTACCTACACATGATCTAACCATATAGGCGGACGATGGGGCGACTATTCCATTTTGTAGCTAGATTCGAACCGAGCTTGAAGATTGTTGAGTACCCATGCTCCAGGAGCAAACCCATTTATGATATTTTTGTATGTTGAGACTTTATTATTTTCTTTTGATGTATATCTGGAGGGTGAGCTAGTAAGCAATATTCTAGATTCCGTCAAGATCTTATGATGTAGAGGCATATTTTGGATACTACGGGTTGATGTATATTCCCCCAAGGGAAACTATGATGTTCTTAGTTCTATACATTTCGCTTGCTTATTCTCTTATACATCTTATATTACCTTCAGAATGCTTATTATATGAACAGAGGCTTGGATGGATGCCTTTGAGTGTCATATTCGCCATGTCACGGCTAGGCCCTATGTTCGGATCATGACAAGCAGTGTTCAGTTACAACAAGTTGTAATAGACTACGTTGCTCTTGCACTTTAGTGAAGTTTGTTTTGAAAATCTTGTGGGACAGGTTGTGGTTGTTTCAATTTCACGTAAGATCTTATGTTTCTACTGTCCGCATTTTACTTGTTCTTTCTGTTCTTATATTGTTACTGTATTGAGGGATATGGTCCCTGACTGTAATGTACATATGCATTCCAACACATTTCATACAAATCAGATGCGACTATGACTACAATGGAGGAGCACGAGCAAGTATCCTATTCACCAATTTCTTAGGTTTATCTAGGCACGAGGCTAAATCCCAATTTAGAGACCAACTTATTAATATTCTTAAAGCTAACATTGATTGCTTTGCTTGATCTCATCTTGATATGACAAATATCTCATTGGAGATAGCCATGCGCAAACTAGGGATGAAACCAAACATTGCCTAGGTAATACACAAAAGATGTCTCATTTTAGAGGAGAAAATAAATTTATTAAGAAAGAGGTAACCCAAATTATGAACATAAGATTAATTTGGTAAGTAAATTCCTCAAAATGGCTAGCGAATATGGTTTTGGTACCAAAGAAACAAAATAAGTTTAGAATGTGCATTGATTTTAAAGATTTAAGCGTAATCAAAATACTTTTTTTTTCGTACCAAATATTGATTAAACAATCGATGACACATCTAGGCATGAAATAATGAGTTCTCTTAACCCGTGCTCCGATATTTATGTAGTAAGCCAATCTCAAGATGAGTGTTCTCCTATGTCGACTTCTTTAGAGATTTCAGTACTACAACCGAGACAGCGACAGGTTCTCTGCCCCTGCGGAGATGGAGGGACAAAAGATTTTTTAAGAATTCAAGAGAAAACATGAAAGACGAGGAGAAAATTTTATTTGTCACTAACTATGACACATTGTTTCAATTTGATATCTTTTGGTTTAAAGAATGTAGGTGTAGCCTATAAGAGGTTGATGAACTGGATGTTCCAAAAGCAACTCAGCAAGACCATGAAGGGCTAAATTGATGATATGCTAGTAAAGCTATTGAAAGAAAAGACCACCTGACTATCCTACAAAAGGCTTTTAACATTCGAAAGAAGCACAACATGAAGCTTAACTCAAGAAATTCTTTTTGGAGTTAGGGCTAAAAAGTTCTTAGGATTTGTTCTATCGTAGAGGGATCAAAGTGAATATGGATAAGATCAAGGGAATCGAGAAAATAACGAACATACCAACTTTCTCAAGTTTTCTTGAGGATGGATAAATGCCAAATATTTACAATAATGATCAAACTCTAGTTGGTTCATGGGAAGAAGGGATTCAGTCAAAGGGTTAGACATTTTTATCAAAGGGTTAGACATTATTGTCTTTGAGAGTGATTTTTGTAGAAAGTCAGCTAGAAAATAACTCTCTCTAAAAAATATCCAAAAAAAAGACTATGAAAGAAGGAAGAATGAAAGGAATTAAAATAATTTTGATTTGATGGGGTGCTTTAAAAGATGAGTCAGATGACACCTGGCCAAAATATTTAGTTCGAAAGGATGTGACTTTTCGTAAACAATGAGGCGGGTCATTAGTGTTACCACCAAAGTTTAACAAGTTTTTTTTTCTTATCGAACTCGATTGAAATCGTCTCATCAATGTGTCAAACTCAATTGACACATGCACATCGCGGAGGGCTATTTCTATAAGGCAAAACTTTAGGTAAACATGTGGCATTTTGAAGGAAGGGACATGTGGTGGTAAGATCTAATTGAAGGAAGATGATCAAGGAAATTAACCTTTCGAAGGAACATCTTCGAAAAGGAAGAGAGAATTCGCCGAGAATAGGAACATAATTTGTATTCTAGTATGTGGGAAAAGAGACAAATAGAGCAAGAGCACAAACTATGCTGTATAGATATCTAAGTATTACACGAATATTAATAGGTACCACTAACAAAATTACCACTGGGTCCACACGATCATTAGTCTTAGTGTTCACTCAAATATACTTATTATTGACTTATTTGTTGATATCCCATTATTTGTAACATATAAATAGTTTGTTTCATTCATTCGTAAAGTCATTTTAATTTTAAGCAACATAAAAGTAATATCCTTATTTTTGAGCTCCAAGTTTTCTCCATTTATTTAGCTCTCATCTTTTTTCGCTTAGCGACTCTCGAGCATTACTTAAGTCGAGATCAGCATGTTCGGACTCAAGGGTTGTTTGGTTTAAATACAAGTTATGATAAGATAAATTATGTTGGGATTAGTAAATATAGAATAAGTTATGTTGAAATTATTTTTTATTGAGTATTTGGTTTGTTGCATAATTTTAAGAATATTTTGTTTGTTTACAAAAATACCTTCACTTTATTAGTTTCTTTTTATGTATTTTCTTTACTAGCTTTAGTTATTTAATATTCATTTTAAAATAAATCTTTCATTTTATTTAAATATTTTTATGTGTGCATTTGCATGATAATACGGTATGGACTTATAATAAAATTTTCTTATTTAATTTAAAAATAAAACTTCCATTTTAAAGTTTGTTAAAGTAAAAAAAAGAATTTCTGAAAAATCAAAATATAAAAAATATAACAATTAGTCAATAAAATTATATTATATAGCGTAATTTTTTTAATAGAAAAATATGAAGAAGTATCATAAAAATAAGGAGTGGAGATTGGGTATATTATGATATATTATATTAAAAATAATGTAAATATACATAAATATACAAAGTGATGTATAAAAAAGATTTAAAAGGATATCTTTATCATTTATTATTTTTATTTCGAGATAAGTTATCCCATATATCATTCAAGAGGAGTGTTACTTATCTCAATACTATTTATTAGTATCGAGATAAGTTAGCCCAAATTTGCCAACCAAATAATATTTTAAGGGTGTCTATATTTTTACGTCAAAATTATTTACACTTATCATTCACACCAAACTAGAGGTTAGTATATTTCGACGACGGTGGAACTAAAGCTTCACAAACCTTTGTGACCTCATTTGCTATAGTTGTCCTATATTTACTAATTTCACAATATTCCATTGTAGATGATTTAATCTAAAAGTGTTGAATTTGAATGTGTGTTCCAAACCACATGCATTTTTAATTGTATGGAGTATTTTTTTATACACAAGAATATTAATAAAAATTAATTAAATGAGGATCAAGTTGAACTGTAAAAGTTTCAAAGCAACAAATTGAGCACGCATCCTGACGAGCATGATTATTCTCTAGTTAGCAGTGCGACTGATAATTCATATTTTATAAAACATACACACACACAAAACCAAATAGGTGTGAAAATTTTATGAGAGAAGTAAAAAAGCCAAATATCATTGAAGAAAAGAAGTGACAATAGTAAAGTACCAAGCAAAGCTACAGTCGAAAGCAACAAAGAACCGACATAAAATACCTGATGGAAGCCCCGTTCTTTTGTAAGAGAGACACCTAGCTCACCCACACAGGCCCACACCCGCTGATCCGACCCGTAGAAGTTGAAATATCGGTTCATGCAGCCATCCATTATTCTGACCAGCTCCTCCGCTAGCGGGGAGCTAATGGCAAAACCCCCGCCGCCAAACGCCATGTTGTAGGCGTGCATCACATTTTGCTCCACGCTCTCTGAGTTTCCGCCGATGTAGTACATCTGCCGGTGATCATACTTTGCTAACACTGTGGCTATGTTCTCAGGAAAAAAAATGGTATCATCATCTCCCATTACGAACCACCTCACATTTGGTAATCCAACCTGGAATGAGTCCACAACAACCCGGGAGATTCTGACTGCTGACTGTGAACTTGTGAACTTGAATTTCCTCCAATCAGACGAAACTCGGTAAGGCGGTGAAGCATCTGGCCATGTTGTTGAATTATAATTCGGGTCAAGTTCTTCTTCGAGCCAAACAAACCCCCGAGTGATGTTTGGTCTCCACCAGAGCTGGGAATAGTTTTTCCGATCCTTCCAGGTACGGGATGATCCAGCTATTCCGAAGACAATATGGGAGATGTTGGTAGGGAAGAGAGAGGAATTGTAGTGGCAAGCTGGATTAAAGCTGATACCCAGGTCGGAGCGAAACCATAAGTCATGTCTAACTAAGGAAGAGTAAAGAACCAAGGATAATGAAGCAAGAGAAAGGAATAGGAAGATAACTTTTACGCCATCACACATGTTATCCTTTGGAAAGATAACCTGGAACGGCATAAGTAGGTCGTGACTCGATTCTCTTCTGCTCAGAGACATATATGATTTATATTCAAGAAAAAATTCAAAACCAATCTTCTCAACCATAAGATGGAAGTGGGGTAAATAAACAACGTAGGCCAATGAGGTACGCTACCACGTGGAATATAGATGGAAGATTGAGCGGAGTTGGACATTGCCATCTGTATCTTTTTAACAGGCAAAGAAAGCTACAATAGAAAGCGACAAAGAACCTTGAAGCTGTGATGGATATGAATTTAACTTTTTAAGATGCCAACCCATCGATCAAGTTCTCTCCCTGACACGAAGCCTTAAAGAACCAATAACAATTACCCACGAAACATCAAAAATACCGCACTATGGTCAGGTGTTTCTTTTTATTATCATTGTTTTAAAAGACGGTTAGCTGCTTTGTCCGTCAGGAATTAATACATTGGAAAAAATTAATAAGGTATATAATTTAATTAAAATAATTTTAATAAATATATATTTTTTTAAAATAGAATTTTTACATTTACAAATAATAATTATTAAGAATAGAATTGAAAAAGAAAGTAACTATTTCTTAATTTTTTAAATTAATAATTTATTTGACCTAATTATTTTTAATAATTTTGATAATTAAACTGAAACGGAGGAAGTGACGTCTTTCATTTCTTTTAACAAAATTTAGCCCACCCATGGTGGATAAGTACTTGGATGTGCCGCCACGTATTTATCAAATTAAGGATTTCCAATTCTTTGAAATGCCAATGCACCCCTGGTGGGTGGCATACGTCCAAAACTCCTAGCATCTAAGTTGTTCACTCTCTTAAAAAATATTATCATATTTATGTTGAATTTTTTTAAAAATATATTAATTTTAAATTTTTGTATAAATATTTATTAATATTTTTAAAGAGTTCAAGCAATATAGTATAGCAACAACACTCATGTTGGCATTCAGTTATTTTATAGTAGTAATAAAAATACTAGAAAGTAAATTTTTGGACAAAATATTGCTCTCTATTTCTCATTTTATTTCATATTTTTTTTAATTCGTCTAAAAAAGAATGTTATCTTATTAAATTAGAAATAGTTTAAATTTAAAATTCTCATTTTATCTTTAATGAAACAATGAAAACACACAAATATCTAAAAATTATTTTAGATCACAACTTTTAAAAGGCATTTTCTTTAAACAACATAGCATGCAAGTTTTGCTGGTATATATACCATCAACCAATTCATATATTATTAGCAATGGTTTAGATATAGTATTTATTATAAAAAAAAATTTATTCAATTTTAATAAAAGTTTTAATATATCATATAATTATTTATGTGTCCATATACTTATATAGTAGATGATTTAGTGTATAGAGTTTTAGCTTATAAATAGATAATTAAATCATCGGTTCTTATAAGTATAAAGTTGTTCGTTTACAATCTAAGATGCAAATTGGACAAACCATCGGTATGATTATAGCACAAGATTATATATAATTTATCTTGACTATGGGAACGATGTAGTTCTAACTTCGTGTGCTAGTGCATATTGTATGTATTGAACGGGACCAAATAGAGATAGTTGTTTTAGACTGACTAATAAAAACATATTCTCGATCAAAACTGTTAAATGTACTTATATTCTCAATCCTGATATAATTATTATGATTAAATATATTAATTTGTCATTTTAATTTTATTAAAATGTGAGATTCTGAGATGGGTTGATATGCTTAGTAAATTGGATGATAATAATATAAATTGATGAATTAATAAGTTAGTTGATGGAACTCATGTTTCGATATAGAAATTATTGACATGTCCTTTTGAGAAGCTTATAAGTTTTCATCGTGTCAAACCTTGCAAGTGGATTTATGAATCTGAGACATGAAATAAGTTACGCAGTGCTCTAAAGGAAATTAACCTTTAAATTGAATTCATTAGTCATTTAATATATTGATTAGTATTTGTAATATTAACATGGGGAATACATAAGTGTTAATGGGAAATTTTAAATATAAATAGAGAAGTGCAATTTTAAATTATAGTGAAACGATTTGTAATTTATAATAGTAAGAATAATTTTAAATTAATTATTTGAATTATTTCCATAATAGGGAGCTTCAGTAATTATTTTGTGGCCCCTACAGTGCCCATATTTAACTAGAACTCAGAATCCTATTTTTAATAAAGGAAGGACACATATTAGTTTCTTGTTTTTCAAGAGAATTCTTCCTTTTGGATTTGGAAAGGTCGTCTATAAATAGAGGTTTTCCTAACCTAGAAAATAAATGAAAAAGAATTAGGTTTTCTATACAATGTTTGCCACCAAAGTATTGAGAGAGTTCGGATGTGAACTTGGGATCATTGTAGAAGACCGTAAAACTGTAGTCTAATTCGTGGATTCAGTTGAAGATATATACTCACGCTTCAAGAGGTAATATCTAATTAAATTTTATAAAGTTTATGTGTTCTAACATAATTATTTATATTCTAGCATAAATCTATGTGGTATCTATTATTCATGTAATTACTACGATCCTTATGTTTCCACTATGCATATGATTTTCAAATTATGTTTAAGTAACACCACAAGTCTCGTGAAGATTTTGATCAAGTAACACCAATTAGGATATTTTTCAAATTATGTTTTTCAATTTTTTATAAAAAAGGAGAGGCAAAGTAAATTGGTTCCGTGGCTACAACAAAAAGTCATGGAGAGCTTGAACTATAAAATAAAATAAAAAAAATTGTCTGTCTCTTGATGATATTGGCCAACGAGATTTTTTTTTCACGGACGTGCAAGGAATTGCAAAGTTTTTGCTAGTCAATCTTGTTTACTTTGATGAGAATATTTTTATTAGTTTTCAATTTAATAAATCATTGAAGAAAACCCTTAAAACCTTTTAAAATGGATTGGATTCCACACTTTAAAATATAGTTAAATAAGTTATGTGGCAGCAATGTCACAGTGTGATACGGTTGGCGTGAGAGTGATAATTGGATTTGCTAGGGCAACCCATATGCCTTTTAACTCTGAACCCCCCCCCCCCAACCCAACAAAAAAAAAGCACGAAAATGTGCTTTGAAAATGTCCATAATCGCATTTTCTATATATCTCAAAATCCATGAGTGATATCAAAAATCCGACTTCATATTCGTGATTAGGAGGCAAAATTGAGTGGGAAATAGGTATAATCCCGATTTTAGAGCAACCGTAGCGAAAAATAATCTTTCAAAAATTTGCTTATCTAGTGGCGATCCGCTACCAGACCGTGACGCGAACTGGGCGCGGATCAGTGTATTTTGTCCCTGCGCATTCGCTCCGTGACGTGGACCTATCGCGGATCAATGTTAGCTTTTCCTTCATTGTTTTCATCTCGGCCTAAGGCATTTGAGCCTTGACCCAATGCCCGCCTATGCATAAAAACACCTATACTTGGCCATTTTTCAACTCTATATCATTCAAAACCCCCTCTGACACTTAGCCAAATATTTAATCCAAATTCAAGTATCCCAAGCTTAATTCTGGATCTCAAGAACTTCATTCAAGCTTCAAATTCTCTTCAAGTCTACATCAAGGAAATCCCCCCAAATTTGAGGTATGTGAGTTTCAACCATTGGTTCCTTTCATCCATAGTGCCCAACCTTCCTTTTTATGAAAATTGCATATTTCTAAGTGGTGTTACTTATGGGAATTACTTATTATGAATTATGATTACAAATTATGTTAGGGTTTTATGAAATGTTCATTGAAAACACATGTCTACCTATTTCAAGCTTATACTATGAGATGGTTTGTCTATTGGGACTTTGCATGGGTGTATTACATGAGGGTTTTACTATGTGTTGATGGGTTGATTTACATTAAGTTTTCTCACATTATTTCACTCTTGAATTGCATGATTTTGAACTAGCATTACACACCCACCAAGTGTTCGATAAAATGTCTTGACAAGGATTCTTGAGCTATTAATGATCTATTGCATGAGTTATGAATTAAGTGACTATATGATCATTAAGGGCTTGTATGTATGTATTGAATTCATGAAAGTATCTATAGTGCTGCAAGTTTACCATACCTTGTTGGGGGTTGGCATGCCCAACCACCTTGTTGAGGGTGTGTCAAGCCTCAATCACCTTGTCGGGGGATGGCATGCCTGTACTACCTTGTTGTGAGGGGTAAATACCTTAATCGCCTTGTTGAGGGGTAAATACCTTAATCGCCTTGTCGGGGGGTGGCAAGCCCCTACTACCTTGTTGAGGGATATGTACTTCAATCACCTTGTTGGGGGGTGGCAAGCCCGTACTACCATGTTGAGGGGTAGATACCTCAATCACCTTCCAAGGAGGTGGCATGTGATGATGTTCATGCTCTAATAAGAAAGTGGTCGCTGTCAGCAATTAACTTAACTAAAGGTTAGGGTCGAATCCACAGGGAATACAACGCTTGACTACGAAAATTCACTATCAATCATTTCAAGTATCCACAAGTAACATCTTTAAATGGGGGGGGGGTTGTTATTCAAGAACAAAGTAAAATAAATACTAAACTATAATGCTGGAAAACAATAAATTTTGGGGACAACTTGGGAATTATGTTCCCCATGGTTCGTTGACTCAATTACCCTAGGTAACATAAGCACAATTGGAGATTCGCATGCAGGATGGTAACTTAGGTTTTTCCAGCCCTCTTGTGAAGGTGAAGGTCAAATTTCACCATGACGCTTGGTCGGCTACCATGGTGTGCCAACTAACCGTTACCTATTGTTCTAGTAACCTCCCCCTGGTAAGGTTTGGTTGATTAGACGAGAACACATCAATCGAATCTTGTCATGTACTTCCCTTTTCCTATTCATCACTACCTTGGTCGGGATTGTGATAGTAGGTGGGGTATGGTGTTGGCCACCACCAAACAACGATCATAATGAAGGGAAATAGACAATACATGCAAAATCTCAATCATAGAAATGCAATAAACCTAGGACATCTCAAGTCAACAGCCCATGGTTTCCACAACTCCAAGTTGTGGGTGCTTACCTACTCATGGCTAAGGCAAAACCAACAAGAATGCAAAGACAAGACATAGTTGAGGATTTTACCCAAAGCAATCAAGAATGAAGACACCACCAATTGCAAAACAAGCTTGATAGATTAACAATGAGTACAAAGCAAGATTTGTAATCCCCAAAAAAAGGGTTTTCCAAGAGAAAATGATAAACTAAGCTAAAACCCTAAATAATCTTAAGAGAATATTCAAAGTTCCTTCAATGTCCACTTTTAAATCTATGTGTCTCTCCTAATAAAACCTAACTTAAAGTATTTATAGTAGTTACAAATTTAACCCTAAAAATTATATAGAAAAGACAGTTGGCAGCTGTTACGCCTCACAGGAACGACTCGTAGGGTGCCCTACGACTCGTAATCGGGGTCTCATATCAAGTACTTAGCATCTTGGACTCAATTGGTACAATACACTGGTACGATTCGTTATTTGGGCTGCG
>JAPFFP010078765.1:0-17941 GCA_026153255.1 Solanum medicagineum | reverse complement strand
CAAAAAAACGAATTCTTGGTCACTGGTGCGCGTCGCACACCAGTTCATTAGGACTGGTTTCCGCAAAATCGATTTCCCGAATTAAAAAGCAAAAAAACGAATTCTTGGTCACTGGTGCGCGTCGCACACCAGTTCATTAGGACTGGTTTCCGCAAAATCGATTTCCGTCGAGAATTTAGAGAAAAACTTCAAGTGTGGTTCCGCGTCCCAGGCGCGTTGTAGCCTGGACGTGGAAAGCTGACTGGTTTGGCTTCCTTTGGAAAAAATAATTCGCGATTTTTCATGTTAAAGTCGAGTCGAGACTATTTTCCAACTTGATTTTCCCCGCTAATCGTATATTCGGTCTCGAATTTTTCATCGGAGCTTTTGAAGATGCGTTACGCGCATGATATATTTTAGGGGCGTTTCGATAAATTTTCACGGGGTGTTACAAAGAGGAAGAAAGAGAATGATGGGCTTATTACCTTTGTGCTATTTTGGCTAAAAAAGATATATAGTAATTTTTAGCAAAATCAAAGCATGTGTTAAAATTAGTAATTAATGTTATACAATATATCATTTATGTAAATGATCCAAATATGTTTTTATATATAGAGATATCAAAAGCCAGAATCCGTGGGCGAACACCCACAGAAAACTATCGAAATCGCTTGTTTCCTATTCCTTGACCCATAAAATCTTACCAGGTGCCCACCGCCGTCGCCGGGCCACGTGAGCCTCTGCTCGGGCTCGTTGTGGACCCACTCGTATGATTTTTCGAGAAAGTTGCACCAGAGCTCCCTGCAACGCCAGAATCCGTGGGCTAACACCCACAAAAAACTGTTGAAATCATCTGTTTCTTGTTCCTTGGCCCATAAAATCCTACCAGGCATCCATCGCCACCGCCGAGCCACTTGGGCCTCTTTCCGGGCTCGTTGCGAACCCACTCGTATGATTTTTTGGGAAAGTGTACGCTGGAGCTCCCTGCAGCGCCAGAATCCGTGGGCTAACACCCGCAGAAAACTGTCGAAATCGTCTGTTTCCTGTTCCTTGGCCCACAAAATCCTACGAGCCATGCCCGTCGCCACCGGGCCACCTGGGCCTCTTCCCGGGTTCGTTTAGGACCCACTCATATGATTTTTGGAGAAAGTTGCACCGGAATCCCGTGCAGCACCAGAATCTGTGGGCTAACACCCATAGTAAAATGTTGAAATCCCCTAGCTTCTGTTCCTTGGCCCATGCCGGGTCACCCGGACCTCTTCCTGGGCTTGTTGCTGACCCACTCGTATGATTTTTTGAGAAAGTTGCGTCGGAGCCCTCTGCAACGCCAGAATCCGTGGGCTAATATCCACAAAAAACTGCCGAAATCGCCTGTTTCTTGTTCCTTGCCCATAAATCCTACCATGCGTCCCTCACCGCCGCGGGCCACCTAGGTCTTCTCTCGGGCTCGTTGCGGACCCACTATATGATTTTTTGGAAAAGTAGCATCGAAACCCCCTGCAGCGCCAGAATCCGTGGGATAACAGCCAAAGAAAACTACTGAAATTTCATGTTTCCTGTTCCTTGGCCCATAAAATCCTACCAGGCGTCCCCAGCCGCCGCTGGGCCACCTAAGCCTTTTCCTCGGTGCGTTTCCTACCCACTCGTATGATTTTTCGAGAAATTTAAAATAGAGCCCCCTGCAGCGCCAGAATCCGTGAGCTAACACCCACAGAAAACTGCTGAAATCGCTTGTTTCCCGTTCTATGTCCCATAAAATCCTACCACGCGTCCCCCAGCGCTGCCGGACCACCTGGGCCTCTTCCCGGGCTTGTTGCAGACCCACCTGTATGAATTTTTAGGAAATTTACGTCGGAGCCCTTGCAGCGCCAGAATCTGTTGGCCAACACCTAAAGAAAACTGCTGAAATCGCCTGTTTCCTGTTCCTTGGCCTATAAAATTCTACCAGGCGTCCCCTGCCGCCGCCGAGGCACCTGGGCCTCTTCTCTAACTCGTTGTGGACCCACTCGTATGATTTTTTGGGGAAGTTGCGCCGGAGCCCCCTGCAATGCCAGAATCCGTGGGCTAAAACCCACAGAGAATTGCCGAAATCGCTTGTTTCATATTCTTTGTCCCATTAAATCCTATCAGGCGTCCTCCGCCGCCGGCGGGCCACCTGGTCCTCTTCATGGGCTTATTGGGGACCCACTCGTATAATTTTTCGGGAAAGTTGCACCAGAGCCCCTTGCAGCGCCAGAATCCTTAGGCTAACACACCCACAGAAAACTTTTAAAATCGCTTATTTCGTGTTTCTTGGCCCATTAAATCCTATCAAGTGCCCATCGCCGCCGGGCCACCTGGACCTCTTCTCGGATTCATTGCAGACCCACTCGTGTGATTTTTTAGGGATGATGTGCCTGAGCCCCCTGTAGTGCCAAAATCTGTGGGCTAACACCACAGAAAACTGTCGAAATTGTCAGTTTCCTTTTTCTTAGCCTATAATATCCTACCTGGCGTCCCCCGCTGCCGCCAGGCCACCTAGACCTCTTCCTGAGCTCATTGTGGACCCACTCATATGATTTTTCGGGAAAGTTGCGCCCGATCCCCCTACTGCGCTAGAATCTGTGGGCTAACACCCAAAGAAAACTGCCGAAATTGGATGTTTCTTGTTCCTTGGCCCATAAAATCCTACCAGGCTTCCCCCATCGCTTTTGGGCCACCTGGACTCGTTGCAGACCCACTCGTATGATTTTTTGAGAAAGTTGCGTCGAGGCCCCCTACAGCGCCAGAATCTGTGGGCTAACACCCATAGAAAACTGCCGAAATCGCCTATTTCCTGTTTCTTGGCCCATAAAATCATACCAGGAGTACCCTACCGCCATCGGGCCACCTAGGCTTCTTCAGAGGCACGTTGCAGACCCACTCGTATGATTTTTCAAAAAAGTTACGCCAGAGCCCCCTGCAGCGCTAGAATTCGTGGGCTAACACCCATATAAAACTGTCGAAATCGCCTGTTTCCTGGTCCTTGGCCCATAAAATCCTACCAGGCGTCCCGCGCCGCCGACAGGCCATCTGGGCATCTTCCCGGGCTCGTTGTAGACCCACTCGTATGATTTTTTGGAAAAGTTGCGTCGAAGCCTCGTGCAGCGCTTGTATCCTTGGGCTAACGCCCATAGAAAACTGTCGAAATCGCCTGTTTCGTGTTCCTTGGCCCATAAAATCCTACCAGGCGTCCCCCGCCACCGCTCGGCCACCTGGGCCTCTTTCTGGGCTCTTTATTTACTTCCATACTTACATAAGTGAAATTTATCAAGGGTCCTCCTATACACTCCAATCATACGAGACACAAATTTTCATTAAAAGTTCATAGACTCAACCTTCACAAATCATTATAGGATAAATGCACTTACATCATATGGATTGAGTAAAATTAATTTTAGTGCATTTCACAACAAATCATCATATGATTCGTTCTTCCCATTGAGCCTGGTTATAGGATCTCTAGTCTTCAAGTTGGGTTTCCTCATATATGACTTAGAATTGTAGGCTTTGATCTCATCCCCCTCGACGTGCATCAGACTCTTATCTTGCTAAGGCCTTAGTCTATGAATCTGCAAGATTTAACACAATTAGTAAATGGTATACCATTGATCAATAAGATCTCAAAATAGTGTGTTTTATCTTTATATGTCTGAATTTATTGTTACAATAACGATTTTGTACTCTACCAAATTTGTTTTGGTACTATCACAATTAATCTAAATGAGAAAAATCAATTTCTCAAACTTAAGTGTTTGATATAATAAAATCAATTCACTTTTTCTATTGGAGAGAAAAGGCAAACATATATGAAGAAGAAAGCAAAAGCTCAGATATCAGATTTAAGTTTTCTACATTATCAGAATAATGACTGCCATATAAATATATGAAAAATAAACTGGAAAAGCTAAAGAAAAGGAATAAAATATGCTATGGTTATCTCTAATAACTATAGCCAAAAAATAGGAACAACAAAATCAGATTTTGCACAACACTGCAGCTGATTTATTCAACTTAATCCTACTTTTAAGTTGTATTTTGAGATACAACTAATCTCTAGCTTTTGAGGCACTACTTTCAACACTCCTCCTTGACTCAAGAGCAGCAACACCAAGCCTTTTTCTGAGAAAATCAAACCTTGCTCTAGGTAGAGCCTTCGTCAAGATTTCAACATTCTTAAAATCAGCTTTGCAGTGCACTAAGGCTATGCCTCCGTTCTGCTGTACCTCCCTCAAGAAATAAATCTTGATCTTGAAATGTTTAGTCTTTCCATGTGAAACAGGATTATTTGTAATTGAATTGCAGCTTGATTATCAACAAAAATTTCAGTGCTTTTCTTCTGCTCCATGTACAAATTTGCCAGCAGCTTTCGAATCCAAAGAGCTTGATTCACAGCTGATGCAGCTGCAATGTACTCTGCTTCAGCTGTAGATTAAGCTACTGTATCTTTCTTCTTTGAACAACAAGAGAACATTCCTGAGCCAATACTAAAACAGTAACCTGAGGTGCTTCTCATATCATCTGAGCTGCCAGCCCAATCACTATAAAAAAATCCAAGAAACTGAAAATCTGATGTTTTTTGGAACATTATTCCAAAATTTGCAGTACCTTTAACATATCTAAGCATGCGTTTAGCTGCTTGAAAATGAATTTCACTAGCACAATGCATATACCTTGAAAGTAAACTCACATCATAAAGAATATCTGGCCTCGTTGCAGTCAAGTACATTAGGTAACTTATCAGACTCCTATAAAGTCCTTCATCAACCTTTTCAGCCCCATCTTCTTTGCAAAGCTTCTCCTTTTGATTCATAGGAGTTGCTATAGACTTGCTTTCTTCCATTTTGAACTTTATGAGAATTTTTTTAGCATACTTCTATTGGCATATAAACATCTCTTGTCCTTTTTGTTGAATTTCCATTCGAAGGAAGTAGAACATTTCACCAAGATCTGTCATCTCAAAAACCTCTATCATTTCAGTCTTGAACAATATGATCAAGTCCATATTGCTACCTGTAACTAGCAATTCATCTACATACAAAGAGATAATGTTTAAATCAGAATCTTCTCTTCTAATATAGGGCGTAGACTCGCTGAGACTTTTTTGAAAGTCTAAGCTCAAAAGATGAGTGTCAATTTTGCTATATAAAGCTCTAGGAGACTGTTTTAAACCATACAATGCCTTCTTTAGAAGGTACACTTTTGTCTTCTTCGCCTTTGATAGAATAACCTTCAGGTTGTTTTACAAAGATTTCTTCTTCAAGGTAGCCATTTAAGAAGGTTAATTTCACATCAAGCTGGTGTATTTTCCATCCCTGTTGAGCTGCTAAAGCTAACAACATTCTTTAGTATCCAAATGAGCGACAGGAGCAAAAGTCTCTGAAAAATCTACTCCAAATACCTGTGAATACCCTTTTGCAACCAGCCTCACCTTGTACTTGTTTATATATAGAACCATCAGGATTGATCTTAGTTCTATAAAACCACTTGAGTCCAATAGCCTTCTTGTGTGATGGTCTATCAACCAGCTTCTGTATTGTTCTTTTCAATCATTTTGAGCTCCTCTTGCATCGCATATCTCCCTTTTTCATCCTTAGCAGCTTCCATAAATCCACCTGGTTCTAAAATTGCAACATTACACCTTTGATATATATGATAAAGTGTTCTTGTGCCTCTAACAGGTACATCATCAACATCTTCATATAGAAATTCTAGATTTTTTTGCTTTTCATTATCTTTCCAGCTCCAGGTGTCATTTTCCACAAATTTGACATCCCTGCTAACAATGATTTTATCATTTTGAGGTTGTTAGATCCTAGAGGCTTTTGAGAGACTGCTGTATCCTACAAAAAGTCCAGGTTCAGCCTTCTTATCCAGCTCATCTTTTTTCACTTGGGTATATAAGAAAAACAGAGACAAATTTTTTTTTCAGATTTGTTAGCAAAGGTTTGTAACCAAACCAAGCCTCAAATGGTTTCTCATTCTGCATGGCCTTAGTTGGCAATCTATTTAGCAAAAAGACTGCAGTATTTGTAGCTTCTGCCCAAAATTTCTTTGGCAGTTCATTCTCATGAAGCAAATACTTTGTCATCTCCATTAGTGTCCTATTTTTCCTTTCCACTACTTCGTTTTGTTGAGGAGTATAGGGTGTTGTTAGCTGATGCTCAATTCCCACGTCACTACAAAACTTGTTGAACTTTTCTGAAGTATACTCAGTTTCATTATCTGTTCTTATCACCTGAATTCTACAACCACTTTGATTATCCACAAAACCCTTATATATCCAGAATACATTAGCAACCTCAACTTTAAAATTCAAAAAATAAATCTAACAGTATCTTGTACAGTCATTGATAAAGGCAATATAGTACCTACTACCCTTTAAATACGGCATTTTCTGAGGTTTGCTTACATTAGTGTGAATAAGTTGCAGCTTCTGCTTTGCTTTCCATGATGAATTTTGAAATGAAAGTTGATGATGGTCACGCTCCAATAAGAAAGCGGTCGCTATCAGTAATTAACCTAACCGAGGTTATGGTCGAATCCACAAGGAATACAGGGCTTGACTATAAGATTTCACTACTAATCATTCCTAGTATCTATAACTACAACCTCTAGATTGGGGAGGGGGGGGGGGAGGGGTGGCGATTCAACGAATAACTTAAAATGAACACTAATCAAAATTTGAGAAAATACTCAATTTTGGGAACAACTTAGGAATTTGTGTTCCCCATGGTTCGTTGACTCAATTACCCTAGGTAAAATAACTACAATTAGTGAATCGCATGCAAGATGGTAACTTAAGTTCCTCCAGCCCTCTTGTGAAGGTGAAGGTCGACTTTCACCATGGAGCTTGGTCGGCTACCATGGCGTGCCAACTAACCGTTACCGATTGTCCCAGTCAACCTCCCCGTGGTCAGGTTTGGTCGATAACACGGTAACACATCAACCGAATCCTGTCATCTACTTCCCTTTTCCTATTCGTCACTACCTTGGTCGGGATCGTGTTTAGTAGGCAGGGCTTGGTGTTGCCACCACCAAACAACATTAATCATGAAGGAAAATAGATAATACATGCAAAACCCCAATCATAAATATGCATAAAACCTAGGTCATCTTAAGTCAACTACCCATGGTTCCCACAACCCCAAGTTGTGGGTGCTTAGCTACTCATGGCTAAGATAAAACACACAAAAATGCAAATAATAGACATAGTTGAGAGTTCCACCCATAACAATGGAGGAGATTGGCACCACAAGTTGCAAACCCACAAGCTTGATTGATCAACAATGAGTACAAGGCAAGATTTGCAATTCCCAAAATGAGTTTTCCCAAAGAGAACACTAATCTATTCTAAAACCTATGAAAAGCTTAAAAAATATATTGGAGTAATGTCTACAGTTCGAACTCCCTTTCAAAAACCTAACTTAAACTATTTATAGTATTTACAAAACAACCCTAGAAATCAAGCAGAAAAGACAATCGGCATCTGATAAATTTCATTGTTACGACTCGTAGGTTGGCCTACGAGTCGTAGTCGGGGTCTCGTATAAGGTTCTTGGCATCTTGGACTGAACTGGTATGGCCCATAGCTACGAGTTGTTACTTGAGCTGCGACTCGTATGTTGGTCTCATAGTCTTGGTCTTCAGTTTTTGGTTAATGGCTCTATGATTTTTGCGACGAGTCCACCTGTCATAGTGCGTCTTACGACTTGTAGGCACGGGCTCGTAGGGTGACATTTACTTGGCAAATTTTTGATTTTTGGTCTCTGATTCCTGCTATGACACCACCCTACGACTCGTAGCGTAAGCTATGACTCATAGGAGAGCTCGTATGGCCTATGCTTCAGTAAAATCTGCAACTTTTCTTTAAAATCATGCCAACCTAACTTTTCTACAAGATTAACACAAAAAACACATCAAAACACTAAAAAGTCGCTTTAAGAAGTCACAAAGTCCTTTGTTTTAAGCATCAAATGTGTTGTAATTTGACAGCACATCAACACCCTCAACTTAGAATTGTTGCTTGTCCTCAAGTGACGACTCAATCTACCCAGACGAAGAAAATTACATAGCAGCTATATCAATGACATATACAACATCTAATTTGATTCAGGTACCCAATTACTACTTTCAAAATAGAGTTGCAAAGTTATTGAGCAAACAAGAACATCATGAGGTACCTGACAATCCAACTTTGATAAGCTAAAGAGCCTACTTTAATCGTGATTAGTAGGCAGGGTGGAAGTAGGCCAGATGCTAAAAATTGTATTAATGCATCAATACTCACAACCTCCAAAATTTTGAGATACCCAATTTTGCATCAAAAGTTTAAAGAAAATTTATATATATATGCCACAAGATAACATTACTATGCATTTATAAATTATCTATACTTCCTGAAATATGCCGGTTCAACAAAAAAATAAACACCCACAAGGAAAAAGAAAGACGGCAAGAAAACCTTGGGATCAAAAATAGTGGAAGTTTATGGACTTGAGGCTACTCAGACTTCACCTTAATCAATAACTTCCACCACCCTACCAAAAGATGATACCTTGTCCTCAAAGTAAAGACAAAAATTAAAAAAACAAAACACGATAACATAGAAATATATACATACATTTATGAAAACCCAAAAATAAACATCCAAATAGAGGTAAAAATAACATCCAACATAAACATATTTAAACACAACCAAAAATCAACATAATAAAGAGATTGTCTAAAAAGAGAACAAAGTATCCAAAATGTTAAGATAATAACTGGGGTCAAAAGAAGTCAACCATATTATTCTCATGCACCAGTCTCGGTCTGATCAGTGGGGTCCTGGGGCTGTCTCTCCTCCTCTGCTGCAGTGCTGGAAGTACCCTCTTTAGGCGGTGTGTGCTGTGATCTCTCTCTGCATAGCCGCTAACATAATCGACTCCTGTACCACCTCCTCCGTTATGGGATCCTCCTCCTGTCGTGGCTTCTTCTGGGTCGGCTCAGGGTCAGCATGCTCAAGGGGCCTCTTCCCTCGGGTGTCCGGACAGTCGGCGAGCCAATCAAAAGCCTCATCCTCTCCCTGTGCTACCTCTGGGGCTGGAATAAGGGCTGCCAACAACTATAATAAATCGTCCTTGAAGTTGGCCAACTCCTCAATGAATGAACTCACATCGACAGGCCTAGCTCCTTCGAGCCTCTTCTGAACTCTTGCCTCAAATGCATTGATCCTGCCCTCCACCACTCAATCTCTCTCAGCAACTAAATCTCTGGCAAATACCTCTATCCTCTCCTCTCCAGATTGGGAAGAGCTATCTCCTCCATGTGGTACCCCAGGTGATTGTGCTTCTGGTAAGGGCATGCTAGCCTCAGGATCAGGGTGCACATTCATTTCTTCATTTCACTGCTCATCCTCAGATGTGTCATCCCTTGGTTGGTATCCTAGGGGTGGGGCAACCACCCTTCGCCCTCTTGGAAACATTGTCTCAGGTTCAGGGCTGCAGATTCAGGATGTAGGTACGACTCCTAGGGTGACCTACGAGTCGTGGTCTTCACTCGCATCTTGTTCCAGAGATGCTTTGAAAATTCAAATCAGGGTCACAAAGCCACCATCACGACTTGTAACAAGTGCTACGAGTCATAGGTGAAACTTGCATGAAAAGAGTTCAGGCACCTTGGACAACTGGCCTCTTCTACGAAAGGCCACTACGACTCGTAGTGGATCTTCGTAGTAGAAAATAGAGAGCCCGACGGGTGTCTTTAATTTGTCCACAAAGATTGGCAAACAGCTCAAAGAGGCATTAAAAGTTACAATCACAAAAGCCTAGGCAGCGTAGCAATGAGCATAAGTACCATTTATTACCTATCGTAGCAAAACAAAGTACGACTTCCTCCTTAACAGTTCAAAACTCACCTAAATTTTATCACATCAAAGCATACGGGCAAATACACTACACTACCCCCCCAACTCAACAATTTCAACCCATAGAAGGTTCATTGTGATCCATAAAATAAGCAACACATGTCATGGTCATAATATTAGAAAACAAATTCACCAATCATGAACAACATTCCAGACTCTACATTTTTCAGAGATATAAACAATTATATAACTCATGTTCCTTACTATCACAAGCACTTTTGCATGGTTATACTAATCATGTTTTCAAGGCTTTCATTCACTCATCCATAAAGCAAGGATTTTTGATGAGCAAAATTAAATGCGAGAACTTACCAGGTGGACGAATGAATGAACAAGAGAAGAAGGACCGGATGAGTCTGCTAGTGCGCACTTGGCTTGCTGAGGGATCTTAGTGGGTGAAAGATTTAAGCATGCATTAATTAGTGAAAGGGAATGGTGGGGGAAGATTATAAACTAAAAGGGAACACTTTTCAAAGGAATATGAAGAGCCAAGGGAAGTTTGTCACTTCATATTCCCAACGGCTTGTCCTTTGAACTTCCGCAGATTTTTCTTACGAGACATCGACTAAGAGTTGTATGATGGCTTACGACTCGTAGGTCCCAATCCGGTAGTAGACCCAACACTTGGAAAAAATTTGATTTCATACCTGAGCACTACGAACCCCACTTACGATTCATAGGGGATCCTACGAATCGTAAGGTTGGCTCGCAGTGTGGGTGCCACCTTTTGATACTCACTGTTTCTCTCTACGAGGTATGACTACAAGTTGTAACCTTCACTACGACTTGTATGCCTGCTCGTAGAAGCCGCCTCAAAGCATGATTTATCACTTCTTCAGCTCTTTATTCATTCCTGCAACCTATCACTTAAAATTCACCAAAATACAAATTGATGTAATTGGTTCAAAGTCTCAACAATTTCAATACACTATTAACTTACTAATCAACAATTAAGATATGATAAAATGTCTAAAAATAAAACAACACACAAAAGATGCTTGGGATACCTCCCAAGAAGCACCTTTTTTAACGTCGTGGCTCGACTCAGTCATTCATGAGTACTCAGACTTCCTTATGAGCTCCATCACTACTTCTTCTACTGCTCCTTTATTCATCTTCCACTGCCACTAGTTGCTCAATCCTATCACCCAAACTTTGCATCGATATAGTTTGTTGTGCCACTTTGTAATTACATTTGAGGACGTTGAACTTTATCTCCTTGACAATGTCATCTTGCTCATTCACCTTGGTTAGAACTTGTTCAATCATATGCTCAATCTGGCTCAGTTTATCAGTGATACAATGCTGATGGGGTAACCTTGTCCAATGTGTCGTATTTTCATTTTTAGATTTACTAGATGCTCCCATAGGTGCACTAGTAATTGGTCCGACTTGCCTTGAAGGGGTTAGTAGACTTGGGCAACTATGAATAGCTCACCCATAATCTCAATTATCTCATTAAATGGTCATCTTACGAACTCCCAATAATCTCCTCCGAACAATGTGTCAGCCTGCCCTTGTAGTTCAGAAGTCAGTGCTCGATAGAAGTTAGCCGCCAATTCATCATCAGTTAGACCATGGTTCTGATTTTCTACCAAACACTGCTTGTATCTCTCCCAAGTCACTATCAAAGGTTCTCCTGGCATTCTTTTGAAGTTACAGATGTTGTTATGTAGCTTTTGTTTGTTAGAATCCTTATAGAAGTTTTTAAGGAAGAGTCTTTGTATCTCCCTCTAGTTTGAGCAAACATCAGGTGGGAGGATTAACCACCATTCTGCAGCTTCATTCCGGAGAGTCATGGGAAAACTTGAAGAGCCAGAGCCTCCCAAACAGGATGTCTTTTCCCAAGGACCTCCCTCAATGTTTGATTAAAATTTTGTAGATAAATTTGGGGATCCTCGAACCCTTTCCCATGAAATAGGGCACACCTCTGTAAAGCTTCCAACAAAACGGTTGCAATGTAAAGCTTCTACTCAGCCATAGTGCCAGCCAACTTGTACCTAGAATTACTAACAAAAACAAACAGAAAAAGTAAAATACAAGAGACTCTAGAAATTAATACTAGAATTAACTAATAGTGAAATCAAATCAAACCTAGCTGTATTCCCTGGCAACGGCGCCATGCTTTTATGATGATGGTCACTCTCCAATAAGAAAGTGGTCGCTATCAGTAATTGACCTAACCGAGGTTAGGGTCGAATCCATAGGGAATACAACGCTTGACTATAAGATTTCACTACTAATCATTCCTACTATCTATAGCTACAATTTCTAGATGGGAGGGGGGGGGGTTGTTGTGATTCAAAGAACAACTTAAAATGAACACTAATTAAAATTCAGAAAAATACTCAATTTTGGGAATAACTTGGGAATTTGTGTTCCTCGTGGTTCATTGACTCAATTACTCTAGATAACATAATTACGATTAGTGAATCACATGCAGGATGGTAACTTAAGTTCTTCCAGCCCTCTTGTGAGGGTGAAGGTTGAATTTCACCATGGCGCTTGGTCGGCTACCATGGCGTGCCAACTAACCGTTACTTATTGTCCCGATTAACCTCCCCGTGGTCAGGTTTGGTCGATAACATGGGAACACATCAACCGAATCCTGTCATCTACTTCCCTTTTCCTATTCGTCACTACCTTGATCGGGATCGTGATAGTAGGCGGGGTTTGGTGTTGGCCACCACCAAACAACATTAATAATGAAAGGAAATAGATAATACATGAAAAAACCCAATCTAAATATGCACAAAACCTAGGTCATCTCAAGTCAACTACCAATGGTTCCCATAACCCCAAGTTGTGGGTACATAGCTACTAATGGCTAAGATAAAACACACAAAAATGCAAATAATAAATATAGTTGAGAGTTTCACCAATAACAATAGAGGAGATAGGCACCACAAGTTGCAAACCCACAAGCTTGATTGATCAATAATGAGTACAAGGCAATATTTGCAATTCCCAAAATGAGTTTTCCCAAAGAGAACATTAATCTACTCTAAAACCTAAGAAAAACTTCAAAAATATATTGGAGTAATGTCTACAATTTGAACTCTCTTTCAAAAACCTAACTTAAACTATTTATAGTATTTACAAAACAACCCTAGAAATCAAGAAGAAAAGACTGCTAGCATCTGATAAATTTTGTTGTTACGACTCATAGGTTGGCCTACGAGTCGTAGTCGGGGTCTCGTATAAGGTTCTTGGCATCTTGGACTGAACCGGTATGATCCATAGGTACGAGTCGTTACTTGAGCTACGACTCGTATGTTGATCTCGTAGTTTTGGTCTTCAGCTTTGGTCCAATATGTTGGCTCTTTGATTCTTGCTACGAGTCCACCTATACGAGTCGTAGTATGTCTTAATACTCGTAGGCTGGGGCTCGTAGGGGTGACCTTCACTTGGAAGATTTCTAATTTTTGGTCTCTGATTCCTGCTACGACACTATCCTACGACTCGTAGCATAAGCTATGACTCGTAAGAGGGCTCGTATGGTTTATGCTTCAGCAAAATCTGTAACTTTTCTTCAAAATCATGCCAACCTAACTTTTCTGCAAGATCAACACAAAAATACATCAAAATACTAAAAAGTCACTTTTAAGAACTCACAAAATCCTTAGTTTTAGGCATCAAATGTGTTGTAATTTGACAGCACAGCAGAAGTCTTGTTTGCTTCCCATACTGACAAGCTTCACAAGCAGGCATGTTCTTCTCAAGGCTTGGGAGACCTTCTGCTAGTTGATTTTCCTTCATGAAGAGTATAGCATCATGATGAAAATGTCTGAATCTTTTGTGCCATAATTCTGAGTTATTTTCCAATTGGACAGTTGCTGCTTGCTTCTCATCGAACAAGTTCAAGTTAAAACTTCTTCCTTTCATCTTGATCTTGAACATCTCCTTAGTATCAGCATCCTTAACGACACATGCTTTTTCTTCAAACAACAACTTAAAACCATTTTCAAGTAGTTGTCCAACACTTGAGAGATTTTGATCAAGATCAGGATAAAAAAGAACATCAGTTATAAGTTTCAAACCTATATGGCTTTCAATTGCAATTGTCCCTTTTCCTCTTGTTTCAAGATATTCTCCATTTACAATTTTGACTTTGGAAATAAAAGATCTATCTAGATCTTTAAAGAGCTCTTTGTAGCTGGTCATATGATTTGTGCATCCTCTATCAATTAACCAACTTTCAGAAGCTCTTTTGCTGGCAAAACAAGTCGCTACAAACAATGTCTCTTCTTGATATTGATTTACAACTGCATTAGCTTCTTCTTGTTGCGATTGTGACTTGCATACCCACTCCACAAGACCTAGTTGACCGCATTTGTTGCACTTGACATCTGGCCTCCACCAATATTTCTGTTGAGAGTGATTTGTCCTTTTGCAGTAAGGGTAGGGTGGCTAATTTCCTCCCTGTTTTTTTTTTTATTATTACTCGGCCTTAGCTTCTTGTTTTTTTTTCCCTTCCCTTATTTGACTCGTTCTCCGATTTAGCTTGAAAAGCACCTTCAACAAAACCTTCTTTCCTCATCATTCTCCTTTGCTCCAATGCTTGCAAAGCTTTAACAAGTTCTGCCAAAGTAACACTGGACAGATCTTTAGAGTTCTCCAAAGAAGAAATTGTGGCTTCATATTTTTCAAGAAGTGTAACAAGAATCTTTTGAACAGTTCTCTCATCAGTGAAATCCTTACCAAACAATCTCACCTTGTTGGACAAGTCGAGTAATTGATCCGCATACTCTTTTATAGTTTCCGATTCTTTCATTCTCTTCAGTTCAAACTCTTGAATCAGATTTATCACTTGCATATTCTGCACTTTTTCATTTCCTTGGTATTCCATTTTTAGATACTCCCAAATTTTTTCAGCAGACTTCATTTGCATGATTCTAGTAAGAATTGAAGGAGATGCTGCAAAGAAAAGACAAGCTTTAGCTTTGGCCTTTCGTATTCTCCCTGTGTTTTTTTATCTGATTCATTGTTGAATTATATTATCACCAAAAAGAGCTACTTCATAGTCCTCTTCTACTGCTTTCTAGAGATCCAACGCTTCAAGATGAACCGTCATTCTAATTGCCCAAGCTTGATAATTCTCACCATTGAAGACTGGTGGAGTTAAGAAACTTGTTTCAGAATTCATTTTCTATAAACTATTTAAGATAATAGTTTAAAGAATGGTTTGTATGGTTCACTCTCTTCTCACAGTTCCCTCAAGATAGTATGCTCTGATACCAATCTGTTGGAGAGAAAAGGCAATCAGATATGAAGAAGAAAGACAAAGTTCAAATACCAGATTTAAGTTTTCTGCATTATCAGAATAATGACTGCCATATAAATACATGAAAAATAATCTGGAAAAGCTAAAGAAAAGGAGTAACATAAGCTATGGTTATCTCTAATAACTAAAGCCTAAAAAATAGGAACAACATAATCAGATTCTGCACAATACTGCAACTACTTTATTAAACTTAATCCTACTTTTAAGTTATATTTTGAGATACAACTAATCTCTAGCTTTTGAGGCACTACTTTCAGCATTTTCACTAGTTGAAGCTAAAAAGTTTTTTACTTCAACTTCCATCGTAGAATTAATAAATTATAATTTACTTTTCTCATTTTCAATAAATTGCACCAAACTTTTCTCATCAGGTTTGCTTGTACCTACCAAATACTTTTACTGCAAACACAACATCAAGTGATGTTGTTAGTCACAAATCTCATATTTTTAGGCTAGCAAACTCCTTCTTTTCTTTGTCACATCATTTTCATACAATTGAATCAAAAGGAGTTGCAAGACTCATACAACCAACAAAGTTGTCTTTCACAATTTTCTCAACATAGTATGACTTGATAAGAAAATTTTCATCACATGTTTTATGATATTTTTCATTCCAAGAATGAAACTTTCTCACCAAATATTTCATATCAATATGGCTACTCAACATTTTTTCCTTTCTTTGATAAATGTTACAGGCCAAACTTACCAAATCATATGCAAAAAATAACATGTGATTTATTTCAAAATAAATACATGCACCTATAATACTCTTTTTAGAGCATTTCTCAAAGATGCAAAAATCACAATTTTGCAATGATTTTTTTCCATTTCATGAACCCTCACTATTTTAGAATTTAAATATCACTTTATGTTCATGAAAAGAAATATCATTTTGTTCATAAAATTATTAGGTAAAAAAGTTTTTTTCCTCTTTTACCTTTTCTTCACTTGAACTGAGCATGTAAAATTTATACTTTACCCGTACATCTCTTTTCTTTCATATCTTGAAGAGAGTAACGCTGAAGCAGAATGATATTGAAATCTCCTTCTTGATATCTGCACTTTTTAAAGGTGTAACAAAAACATGATTCTCCTTAAAATTGTTGGTGTAGTATGCCACAAATACAATAAATTACAGTTGAAAAATAAAATGACAAAATTGAATAAAAATTCATTGAAGCTGAAGCGCAGATATATCGTTCTCTTTAAGGAGATTCAAGCCTGCTGTAGCAAAACATATTCACCAGTCCAATAGTATTCTCCTTAACTTGTCCCCTCCAAGATACAACAGCATTTCACAAAAGTGTAACTTAACAAACTCTGGACAAGAGTTGAGTCTCAAGGTCCACAAGAATAACACCTCCCTTCAACTAATAAGAACTCTCTTTTTTGATAAACTTTATGCACTCTATATTCTTCTCATATGTTGTGTGAAGATTACTACTATTTATAGTTGTGGAAAACTTCATGCGATGAATAGCTAGATAATGGGGTAGTTAATAGAGAAGATAAATGATCTATAAGTTACATAGGTTACAAGGTGTAATGAAGGAATAAAGAGGAAAATGAAGAGTGGGGCAACAAATGCTTCCCAATGTGCAAATGAGAAACTGTTAAAGGAGTAAATTACATGCATATAGTAACTCCAAATTGGAGTGCTGCAGCAGCTGTCCAAACGGCCACAAGGTGATAGCTAATAAAGTCCACTAAAGACAATACTATAGGCACAAGGACCAACAACATAGCAAATGAAGCTTTTTTATAAAATATTAAAATGAATTAATATTAAAATGCATCCAACAAAACATGATGAGAGTGATGAAGAGATTCTTGGTTGGGAGTTGCCTTGCTCTATTCTCAGCCTCGGGGTATCCAATCTGAAAACACTAAGCAGTCAACTTCTCAAAAGCCTCAATCCTGTTAAATTTCTATTTATTCGGTCATTTCCCTCTTCTCTTTCTGACCTAGTTCTTTGCCACCTCACTTCGCTTCAAAGTCTACCCATTGAAGATTTCCCTAAATTCACTGAGTATTTGCCACAACTTCCCTCCTCCCTCTCTGGGCTATCCATCATTAATTGCCCTAATCTCTATTACCTTTCTAAATCAGCACTTCCCTCTTCTCTTTTTATCTGGCCATCTGGAATTGCCCTAATCTTCAATCCCTTTCTGAGTCAGCACTGCCCTCCTCCCTCTCTCAGCTGACCATCTATAAATGCCCTAATCTCCAATATCTTCCAGTAAAAGGGATGCCCTCTTCCCTCTCTAAACTAGATATTTGCAAATGCCCATTGCTCACACCACAACTAGAATTTGACAAGGGGGAATATTGACCAAATATTGCTCAAATTCCCAACATACACATCAAAAGGCAATGCCTGTGATGATTAAAACAAATGGCTCTCCAACAGATGTAAGTATTGTCACTTTTTGTAGTCAAATATATGCGCGCGTGTATGATGGTCTCTGATTGCCAATGATTGTGACTTTTTGTAGACAAATATACAAGTCATTGAAATGCATCTAAAGCATTTAACTACTATTACTCATCTCCTATGTAAATGTTTATAGATCTATTATAACAATGGTTCAACCGTGTAAACTAAACATCTTCAAATTAGACTGAGTTTGATTGAAAAGGAAATATTGATGACCTATTTCATCTTCTTAACTAGACCTTTCCTCTCTTTAAATACTCGAAACATTTTCCATTAGCCACATATCTAATGGAGATAGGGTGGGGGCGGGAGTGGG
>JAPFFP010078755.1:0-22786 GCA_026153255.1 Solanum medicagineum | reverse complement strand
AGGTCTGCGTACATTTTACCCTCCCCAGACCCCACTTGTGGGATTACACTGGGTATGTTGTTGTTGTTGTTGTTGTGAGATGGATATATGGTCACACCAGGAATGATAAGATTAGAAATGAGATCATTTGAGAGAAGCTAGAAGTGGCCCCTGTGGCTGATAAGATGAGGTAAGCGAGACTGCGATGATTTACACATGTGAGAGAAGGAGTACCGATGCTCTTGTTAGAAGGTGTGAGAGGTTAGTTTTGGGAGCTATATGGAGGGGTAGAGGTAGACTGAAGAAGTATTAGGGTGAGCTGATCAGAGAAGATATGGCGAAACTTGATCTCACTGAGGACATGACCTTAGATATGAAGGAGTGGAGGTTGCGAAAATAGTAGCAGGCTAATTGGTTGGTAGGGTTAGGTGGATGTCTAGCCTTGAGGTATAGTAGGGTAATAGGAGTAGTCTTATTTTATGTCAAGTGTTGTCATTATCTGTCAGATATGTGTTAATTTTATCATATTTACATGTTGTCATGTGTTTTTTTGTTATTAGTCGCTCTTTCTATTGCCTTTCCTTTCCTTTTTGTCATATCTAGTTTATTCTACTTATGGGTTTTTGAGTCAAGGTTTCCTAGGAAACAATTTCTCTACTTCTATGAGGTAGTGGTAAGGTCTACGTACATTCTACCCTCCCCAGACCCCACTTATGGGGTTTCACTGGGTATGTTGTTGTTGTTGTTATTGTATTCATCTATAATTTTCCTTATATTGCAGATTTGGTGTTTTTCTTTGTGATTTGGGGCTTGTTTACTATTTTGGATTAGGTCTTAGTTTTCGAGTTGGAGTGGGCTCCTAGTGACTATAAAGGTGGCTTTGCTCTATCATTAGTTTTTTCATGAAGAGTGTGCGCTTAAAAGACATTTAGTGTCTTTTAGCCATGATTTTTAGACCTAGTGTATCTCTTTAGTTACAATTTAAGACCCTGACACATCCTTGTTATCTGTTGTTCGAGGACCTGACACATCTCTCTTACCTAGGTTCAAAATTTGGGGATCACTTCAATTAGTTAGGTTTAAGCCTTGACATTATAGTTTTATTAGGTTATTTAGGGTGCCTTTGCCACGATTTAAGTTCGAGGTTGACTGCTTTAGTTCTAGAATATTTAAATCTTAGATGGTGTCACCTTTAGCTCCTTTGTACTCATCAGGGTTATGGAGTTCCATTTGGCTTATTTACTTTCCAATCATACACGAGTGTACCTTCTAGGCTCATGGATGTCTAGTTAGGTTATAGTTAGCTACTTTACTTTACGTTTTTATTCTTTTCTAGACTCGTGAGATATGTAGCTAGATTTATATTATTTCTTCATTCATGTGATGTCTTGTAACGTTTTACTTTTTTCTTTTCATATTGTATTTACTTTTAAGCTTAGTCAGTCTATGATGCCTATTAGATGCCTAATATTTTGGTACTCAAGCTATACTTTGTCTCTATTTTCTTTGAAGTAGATTTGAGCATCAACTGATAATATTGATTTGAGCTCTTGGCAGGGACATCAAGAGATAGAGGGTGAGCTGATGACATTCTAATTTGATTCATCTCCATTTATATATAGTTTTTGGAACTAGTCTTTTGTATTCAAGATAAGGCTGTATAAATTTTTTGTTAGTTTGGACTTGTACACTATTGCAGTAGCTTTGTACTTTCATCCACTAGGTCATCGGATTAGATAGTGTATTCTGTATATATTATATTGATGTTATTTCTCATTGTTGCTCTATTTACCTTAGGTTGTTACAATTTCCTTGTTGGCTGTTGATTCTGCCCAATATGCTTGTTACTTATCATTTTTGGACATAGGTTAGCTTACCTACTAGTGGGTTATTGTAGGCGCCATCATGGCTTAATTTCTAGGATCAAGACAAAGTTATTATCAAAGATCCAAGTTTGTTAGTGTTATTAGTACAAAGCTAATGTCTACCACAATCCTGCAAATCAATGTGGATACATTTGTATCATATCTTTGGGAGGAAATAGGACATCTCTAGGCAGCCTCTTTCTTTTGGTTTTGTATCATATGTTTGGTTGTCTATTCAATTTCTTGAAGCTTACTTATTTCACCCTTTCATAAGATGGCTCATACTCTTGGTTTAGTGGCTAGGGTTGGTGCTTTAGATCCCACAAATAGAGCCTAACTAGGGGTAGAGGGCAACCCAGAGGTCTTGCAAAAGCTGCAACACTATATTACCTCTCACGTTGAAAGGGTCAAATTATGGAAAGAAAATGCAAGTTTGATTTAGTGTAGTGATATACGAGCACTATCTTTGACCTATGATTAGGTTTACGGATCATAACAGGCCTCATGGATGACACAAGGACTTAGTGAATATATGAAAGTTGGGATTGTATGTATAAAGGGTCTTTACAAACCACAAAAGTATTAGCAAGTCATGGATTGAGGTCATGGATGAGTGATATTACCCAAGCTACACCTCCTTTTAGATGCTAAAGCAGTCGTTGTCAAGATATATAATCTAATTGAGGTTAGAGGCGATTCCACGGGCAATATGGTGGACTTAGAAGAATTCAAGGTAATTCGAGTTGATTAATCTACTTATCTCCTGGGGGTGGGGGAACTATGAAAAGTAAGCATAAACTAAGATAAGTGTTAAACCAGTATGAAAAGTAACTAGGGTATTGTGTTTCCCATGATTCCCTAACTCAGTATTACTAGATAATCGAATTCTTTTCCAGTGTGTAGCAGGCAGAATAGTAAGTTATGTTTACCGAACTCTATAGCCCAGGTGAGAGGCAAATTTCACTACATGATTTGGTCCACCCCCGTAGTATGACATTATTAACCCTTACTTTTTATTCCAGTACAACCTCTCCTTGGCCCAGTTTGGTTGATTAAACGAGAAACATCAATCGATCCCGTGAATTAATCTCTTTTCCTATTCATTACTACCTTGATCCAATCAGTAACACTAGGCGAGTTCTAACGTTGGCCACAATTAAAAAGCATTCAATACGAAGAGAATTAATTAATACATGCATGGACACTTTTTATGAATTATGAATTATCAGGTTTTTATCTTGTTAGTTCTTCATGTTCCCACAACCCTAGTTGTGGATTTGACTACTCATGATCAGTGTAGATGCAAAACTTAAGATTTTGAATAACATAATTGAGCACTTACATAAGAGATTTAAGCATAAGAAATCTAAACTCTTCACCAAGAATTACAAGATTGAAATTAAAAGCCAAAGTAAAGTTTTACAAGTGTTTCTCTCAAGCTCTCTACTCTTCTCTAATGTTCTAGATGTCCTCTCACTTTTCCTCGTGAAAAATAACCTTAAAAACCTATAGTTTTTAAAATAAAAAACCAAAACAGAATAGGAAAATTGGGTCGACAAACTGTATAGGAGCTTCTACAGGCCATATAATGTTTTACTGCCCGTAGTCGAGCTTTCGTGGATTACTTTTTCAAATTTGGGACTGACTTCTACGACACCCTTCTACAGCTCGTATAAAGTTCTAAGGCCCATATGGGAGAAGAAGAGGAGAGAGAGAGAGAGAGAGAGAGAGAGAGATCCTCAAGGAACGACACCAAGTCTATGGCTCGTAAAATATTCTACGGCTCGTCTGCATGTTCGTAGACTAACTTCAAAAAATCACCCTTCATAGGAATTTTGTATGAAACCAACTTTACGGCCAATAGAATTCTCTATGGCCTATAAAGGGTCTCGTGAAACCTCTGCTTCAGCAAATTCTGCATACTTTGTCCAAAAGTTGTGCCAACCCTGTAATCCTGCAAAAAAACGTACACATCAAATATACGACCATCGCATTGATAACACACACAATTCCAAGTTTTAAGCGTCAAAAGTGTTGTATTTTGATAGAACATCAACAGTCTCTACTTAAAATTGTTGCTTGTCCTCAAGCGACAGACTCAATCTATATAAGCAACATAGCAACACACATACCTCAATATAATGGCATATGTCACATCAAACTCAAGCGCAGATTACCGTACCACTTTAAAAACAACTCAAATAGCTATCAAGTAAACCAATACAGGTCAATGCATATGACAGTTTAACTATGATAAGTAAGGTAGTTATAAACAAACCACAATCACTGAATTAGTCAAATGTCAATAATGTAATGCAAGTTCCCTCACAGAAAGAAGTCCCATATCTCTCTCATGATGATATTTTCAGGTATAATCTTGGGACTATGCAAAATCACTCACTCTCACAAAAGACATTCAAATACTATGCTCAATACCACATGCTTGCCCCTATACTCATGACTATGACCTTTGACTACTTGGACTAGGATCACTTTAGGACTTTATTGACTTATAACATAGGCTCAATGGGTTTTCGTATGATGTTTTGCTAATATAGTGACTAAAGGCCCTCCTTGACACTACATTTTTCTACACTTTTACCATACCAACACTATTATTTTTCACCTCATTCTCCCTTTCTCCCATTTCATGCTTTTCGAGGTGCCTTATTCTCATTTTTCAGCTTTTTACCTTTTATTTTCACATCATTTTTCTTTTTCAGCTTATTGATTAGGCATCACTCTTTTTTTTTTTTTGCACCCAACACACATTTTTATCTCTTTTTCCATGTATCACTAGTTTTTCCCCTCATCTTGTATTTTACCCTTACACCAGCCACCCTCAACTTAGGCTTTTGGCCTGAGTCGAGGTGCGCAATATCTAGCCTAGGAACTAGCGCCACTTTAGGTAGCCACCCTCAAGTTAGGCTTTTTGCCTTAGTCAAGGTGCACAATGTTCAAGGAAGGAACATGGCCAATTTCAGAATTTTACATCTCATAAGGCTAGGTAACTTAGGGTTTTACAAAGAAAGGGTACATGTGAGGCTCAAATATTCCGAAAAAAGGATGTTTCACTCATTTGGTTGGTTATTTTGGCTAAGTGGACTATTATGAACAACAACCTAAGATCTTTTACTAGCTAACTAACCTACAGTCTAAGTTAGAGTAACAGGGCAATTTCGAAATTGTAATGCGATATATGAATTTAGCAAAGAAAGCTCACACTCACATGGAACTGATTAGACTATCAACAATGGAACTGATTAGACTATCAACACAGACTCTCAGACCATGCTTTTCATCTCAAGATTATCCTCACTTATCAGAACAAACACTGTCAGCAGAGTTAAATGTGCATGGTTGCTATCTAGAATAACTAACAACATTTTGGTGGGTATCATTTTTCACATAAAACACAGAAACACATATATGCCATAAATATTATTACTACATGCTACCAATATTACGTACACATCCTAAACATACCGGTTTAACAGAAATTAAATATCCATGTAGAAAAAGAACACAGGCAAGAAAACCCCTAGAGTTAAAATTTGGGATAGTTATAGGCCAATGTTACTCAAAATTCGATGAGGCCTACAACTACCCACATCCTATCAAAAATGAGGTGCCTTTTCCTCAATGCACACCAAAAATGCAAAACATAAAGCAAAGGGGTCAAAACATAACATATCTGGGTGCCTCAACACCAGTGTCTGGCTAAGTCAGCCACCCTAAACCTGTCTGGTGACCTCTTTAATGGTATAACCATGACCTAAGGGGTTGACACCCCTGATTCTCTCAAGATCTCGAGCCTGACTCAACTCGTCATCCTGCCTTGTCCACATCATGATAAGCTCTAGTTCCTGCTCCTCTATCAGCGTTGCATGCAAGCTCACTATATCTGGATCATCACCACTGCAGGGCCTCTTCCCATGGGAAGAGTGTGAAGTCTCCTCAGGAGCAAAGAAATCCACCACCAGCACTAGAGGTGTGGTCTGTGGTAATGCCACCATGGCGGCCAAAGCTGCTGTCATTCTACTGGTTGTGTTGCACTTAGGCTCTGCTATACTCGCAACTCAAAAGCATCTATGCGGGCATCCACGGCTGTAAGTTGGTCCTGAATAGTAGTGACCGTGAAAGCCTGCATGTGTCCCTCGGACTCTGTAATAGACTGGTAGACCTAGGGCCTGATTTGCTGAAGTAACTGAGTCAATTGGGACTCGGTGTGGCCCAGTCGCTGTGTCATGGCCTAAATGGATGCCGCTGACATATAGACCACGCGGACAGGTGCTGTTTCTGTAGGAATGGCTTGTCGGGCAGGAGTAATAGTGGGCCTGCTCTCCACATTGGTCTCAGTCTGCAAGGGCTTCTCCTAAAGAGCAGCAACAATGGTGGTGGGTGGAACCTCAGAAGGTGGCTCAGTCGCGAACATCTCGGGCATCTAAGATGGCTAGTGCGGTGCTCGCCAAGTGCCATCAAATCATCCTTAGCCTTACTCAGGCTAACATCTACAGTGCACTGGACCTCAATCAGTGAGTCTAGGCGATGAGACTTTCCACACCCAATTCAAAATAGAGTCTGTAGATCAAGCAAGGAAAGAGGATAGAGGTAGAACTCTTCAAGGCTGTCTCGTGAATCTACTCTACGATGAGGCTAGCCTAATCGATCTTATAGCCAGCAAAGATTTTTGTAACTAGGATATCATAGTTCAGCATTAAAGTGTTTTTTGCAAGTGACGGCTGGATCCGTAACCTTATGATAGTCCACTAAAATTTGGCAAGGAAGCTAATGGAGGCCTTCACAATGCCCTCAGAAAAAATGGCTACCATGAACGGTCCAGTCCCTGCTTAGCAATCTTCATTACCACCTATCTCATCAAGTCGGCTCTGCGGCTTTGGTCTCTCATAATGGCCTTGTCCCTGTTCTTGTCCAACCTGCAGTCATAATATGCTGTGGATCTGGGGGCTGGGAACTTGGGTCCGAATAGCATACGATGGATGGTAGTCTTTGAAATATCCACCCGCGGGCCCCTCACTCTAGTGTGTGTCAGAATGTGAGAGAGTGGCTTCTTTCCCTTGGAAGAGTGCTGAGTACTATGGCGACGTAGGATGCGTAGTACTCCTGAACCATGGTCGGAGAGTACTTCCCCAATGCTTTGGCTAACCACTAGAGCCCATATCTGCTAATAGTGTCCTGGAGACCGGGGACACTGTCTAGTCCAAAGGGGATGATCTAAGGCTCCTAAAAAATAAAGCGGGGTAGTTTTCCCCACTCATTCCTCTGCATGCCCTCTATGTAGATGTCTCGTATGCCTTTAATTCACCATTGGATTGATAGAGAGTCTGGTGGTGATGGTGATGTCTGAGGTGGTACGACAGAGGACTCTGTCTTTGACTCATCGTCAGATGCTGAATGTAACACTGACTCTTCTCCATACAGAGTCATCTGAATAGAGCTGCTATTGTTATTGCCTCCCTCATCAGATTGGGGAGTGCGAACAACAATAGCCTCGGTCTGGGCCTGCCCAAGTCTGGCAGCAACCCATGTCTGTGGTCTATTAGCATCTGGGTCAGGTTTAACACTAAGCTCCTTAAGTGATCTACTAGTCTCGGAGGCATCCAGGTCTCCTAAGGTCTCATCCCTGATCCTCCTCTATATGGACCGGATCTCATTGTTTCATGGCTTAGGGACCATAGCACCTGAAAAATAGAGATTTGGAAAACATGGTTAGCTGCACAAGTCGAGAAACGAAAAATAGAATCACATCATACTTAGTCATAGAAGGGACTATGAAGGCACTTCTATGTGCAGTAGTACAAACTACGAGCCGTAGAAAGCCCCTGTAGAAATAGTGTTCGCAAATTTTACTTACTGGAATTGCCTCTACGAGACTAGGTATGACTCATAGAAGAATCAACGAGTCGTAAACTGAGTCAAAAAAATGTTCCCATGTTCAAACTTTTACAGGCAAGGATCTATGAGACCTGTATACAAGTCGTAGAATATTCTATGACTCATAGAAGGTCTCATCTCATAGTTCTCAAAAACTTCAAGTTTCTGGATTTTTATACGAGGGGCAACTACGGCTTTTGAAATATTCCACGGGCCGTAAAAGATCCTCGTAGATTAAAAAACCTAGTAACCTGAGTTTCTATGCTTATTAACACAAACCCATACAACATTTTTAACAATAGTTTCAGAATTAAAGCAATACACACACACCCCCACATGACTTTAATTAAACACTCACCACCCCACATGAATCTTTCCTTTCTTTTTTGTGATATCTAGTTCATTCTTCTTATGGATTTTTGAGACGAGCATTTCCAGGAAATAGCCTCTCTACTGCTATGAGGTAGTGGTAAGGTCTGCGTACATTCTACCCTCCCCAAACCCCATTTGTGGGATTCCACTAGGTATATTGTTATTGTTATTGTCCCAAGCCAACCAACCCCGTTTGAATGGTTTAGCATCAACACATGTCATCACACACTGAATTTTTATGCATATAGTCAATTCAATTTAAAAGATATGTGACCACATGACTTTCATACCTATCATTCAAACATAAAGACAAGGCCATACACATAATTTTTCTATCTTTTACACATATTCAAACATTGACACCTATTGTTCATAATTCAATTTTAAGCACAACATTGGTAAACACGGGTTCATTCATCGGATTACCATACCTATCAATCAATTTTAACATAATCACATAAAATTTGGTCATTAAAAGGATTTTTAGGTATGAGAACTTACCAAATTAAATGACTATGGTGAAAGTTGGTCAATCATCCGTGGTCGGAGGGACAAGGGTAGGGTTTGCTGAATTTAACTTATAATTTTGGGGAAGAATGGGGTCTATATAATTTGACCCCTATATTTATATGTTGACCGGGTCGGTCAAAAACTAATAGGCCCAGGTTCTATGAAACCCCGATTATGGGTTGTAAAGTATGTTATTACCCACAAATCATAGTCTCGTAGAATGCCCAAACCTTAGTTTTGGGGACTGGGTTTCATGGACTAATCTACGAGTCACAGAATTGGGTATGACTTGTAGAGTTGGTCGTAGAAACCTCTGTAGTTAGCCAATATATAGAAGACTTACCTGGGATCCACGAGCCCTATTCATAGCCCGTAGTTTTCTTTATGTTTTGCAAAGTTGGCTCGTGGACTAGAGTGCATAATGTTTTTCTCACTGGAAGTATTCTACGAGATAGTGTTCGGGTAGTAGATTTACATATGATCCATAGAACCATTCGCAGAAGCACTTCTTGATGCCTTTTTAGCCAAAGATGGTTGACTCAGTCATGTACCTGCACATTATTCATAGAGCACATTGTTACACTATATGCAACCAATTCAAAGTCCAAAATTGCATCCAAAATGTGAAAAATTAAACTACCTACAAATCGAAAACCTAAAAACAAAACACAACTACAACTATTACTTCAAATATCTCGGGTTGCCTCTCAAGTAGCGACTGATTTATTATCACAGCCCGACTTAGACAACTTGGTTATTCAAACTTCACCAAGTGCCCAAACATCCTTCTTAAGGTCATCTGACCTCTTCATTGAGTGACAGATATTGAAGACAACTTCTTTGTCATTCAATTTGAACCTGAGTTGGATAGCTTTCATATTCACTAGTGCTCGATCAGTGGCTAAGAAGGGCCTTCCCAAGATGATTGGTACTTCAAAGTCAACTTCACAATCTAGGATCACAAAGTTTGCAGGCAATATGAATTTTTTAACTTTGATGAGTATGTTATAAAGTATCCCCACAGGCTTTTCACCGTACGGTCAGCCATCAACAAACACATGCTTGTTGAAGTAGGGCTTCCTAGTACTAACTTCTTGAAGACTGCAAGAGGCATTAGATTTACGCTGGCATCGAGATCACACAATGCCCTTGCGAACTCCACATCTCCAATTGTGCAGAGTATGGCAAAAGTGTCGAGATCTTCTCACTTTTGCACCAAGGATCTTGTAGCGATTGTACTACAATGTTGAATCTCTTGGGAGAGGTCCTCACTCACAGTGCACTTCTTTGTAAACAAGTCCTTCATAAATTTTTATACCCTAATATCTTCTTCAATGCCTTAATAAGAGGGATGTTGATGGAGAGTTGTTTCAGCATGGAGAGAAAGTTCTTGAACTTATCCTCTTCCTCTTTCTTTTCAATTCTTTGAAGGAAGGGAGTAGGAGGTCTAGGAATAAGCTTCAGCTTCTGTGGTGCCTCTGCAACATCACTTACCCCATCCATGCCACAATTATCTCTGATATCAACATCCTTAACCTCAATTGTCTCCTCTTGAACATCATCATCATCTTCCAGTATAAGAGGACCAATGGTACTCTTACCACCATGAGTAGTAACCACCATGAACTTCCCTTCATTCTTTGGGTTTTAAACCGTGTTACTAGGCAGTGTATCTCTATGATGCTGGTTTAGTTGGGTTGACACTTGGCTGAATTGTTGATCCAACTATTTGATAGCAACAGAATGAGACTCGATTTTATGATTTATGCTGGAGATGTCAGATTTCATCCGACTCAAGGTATCATCCTATGTCTCAGCCTTCTTCAACAGATGGTCAAACATATCCTCAACTCTGGAACTACTAGCGCCGGTTTCACGATTGTGTGGTGGCATATAAGGACCATTTTTGTATCCATCTCTGTACCCTCAATTTGCATCTCTGTCTTGGCCCCTATTCCAATCATAGTATACTCCACGATTGTCTCTGAAAGCACCATCTCTATTATAGTTCTGACCTTGGTTTCCTTGTCCTTGGCGCTAATAGTCTTGATTGGACCCTTCGATGTTGGTCCAGAAACCCTCTGTCTGATTAGCAATGAAGCAAGGGTCCTCCTTATAGTAGGGATCCTCGTACATGAGTGCTCGGGAAGGCTAATGAACAACTGCATTAACTCATTCCTGATTTTGCTTCATCATCACTTCCATACCAGTATGAATCCGGACAAGCTCTTATATTATCTCCTCATTTATTTTAGCTTGATCTTAACCAATACTAACAACACACGAGCTTTTGGTAGTTGACTTGTCTCTTTGCCCCCATGCACGATTCGTCTTGACTACCTCTTACAGTTTTTCAACAATCCTTGCAAATGGTTGAGCTAAAAACATGTCTCTCTCATGATACACATGCTTGACTATTCTCGTCCAAGGCATGGTAGAAGATCTCCACCAAGGCATCATCAATAATTTTGTGGTTTGGGACACTCCTCAAGAACTTTGTCAATCACTAACATTTAATACTGATCGAGTCACCAGGAAGTTTCTCAAAGTTATTGATATGATCTTTCAACTTTCGGTTCTTCGATCTTGGGAAGTACCTCTCCCAAAAGGCCTTATGAAACTCAGCCCAATTGGTGATCGAACTTTGCAAGAGCTTGGATAGCCATAGTGCTGCATTTCCTGTCAAAATAATGGGAAGACACAAAGTCCCACAACATCCATAGATAGATTCTATGTCCCTATTACACTCTTACAGACAAACCTAACATTGTGTAGGTGACTATGTGGATCCTCTGATAGTAGGCCCGTGAACAACCCACTGTTCCGTAGCATCTGAAGCAACCCACTTGAAGCCACAAACTTTGTATCATCAGGTACTAGTGGTAACACAAAAATTAATAGCTCCAGTAACATCCATAGACATAGGATTTAGCCGATATTAGTTCCACTAATAAGCTTCGACATTAAAGTCCTCAGACTGTGGATCAATGTCCTCAAGAGGAGGTGGGTTATCATTATTCGCATTCTCATTCTCATTTCAGTTTAGAGCTGCATTCGTCGTGTTTTTTTGCATTATCTTGAGCCATCCTTCTTAGTCTTCTCTGGATCTCTAGGTCAAATGAATTCAAAGGAGTACCTTGTCTTCCATGTTAGGCATACATTACACTAGTACCCTGAAACAAAACAAAACAACAAAAAATGTAAAATGAGGGAAATAAGGATTAATTCCCAAACTACTTGAATTAAACAAGTCTAGCCGTTTTCCTCGACAATAGCACCAAACTGTTGATGTCACCCAAGCTACACCTCCTTTTTGAGGCGAAAATTGTTGTTGTCAAGATATATAAGCTAACAAAGGTTAGAGTACACTTAGAAGAATTGAAGATAATTCGAGTTGATTAATCTACTTATCTCCCAAAGAGGGGGGGAGGGGTTGTAACAACTATGAAAAGTAATCTTAAACTAAGACAAGTGTTAAACCAGTATGAAGAGTAACTAGGATATTGTGTTCCCCATGATTCCCTAACTTGGTATTACTAGATATCGAATTTTTTTATAGTGTGTAACATGCAGAACAGTAAGTTAAGTCTGCCGAATCCTTTGGTCCAGGAGAGAGGCAAATTTTACTATGTGATTTGGCCAATCCCAGCAGTTTGACATTACAAACCCTTACCTATTGTTCCAGTATAACCTCTCCTTGGCCCTATTTAGTTGATTAGCCAAGAAATATCAGTCAAATCCTGTTAATTAATCTCTTTTCCTATTCATTACTACCTTGATCCAGTCAGTAAAACTAGGTGAGTTCTAATGTTGGCCACCATAACAAAGCATTGAATACGAAGAGAATTAATTAATAGATGAATGCACACTTTTCAAGAATTATGAATTATGATGTTTTTACCTTGTTACTTCATCATGGTTCCCACAGCCCTAGTTGTGGATTTAACTACTTATGATCAGTGTAGATGCAAGACTTATGAATTTGAATGACATAATTGAGAACTTACACAAGAAAATTGAACACAAGAAATTCAAACTCTTCACGAAGAATCACAAGATGGAAATTAAAAGACAAAGTAGAGTTTTACAAGTGTTTCTCTCAAGCTCACTACTCTTGTCTAATGTTCTATGACATGCTCTCACTATTACTCATTAAAAAAACCTAAAAAACCTATTTATAGTGTTTAAAATACAAAACAAAAATGAAATAGAAAAATTGGGTAGACAGACTCTACAGGAGCTTCTACGGGCCATATAATGTTTTATAGTCAGTAGTCGGGCTTTCGTGGGTTGCTTCTTCAAATCTGCGGTTGACTTCTATGAAACCCTTCTGTATAAATTTCTATGATCCATAGGGGGTTTCGTCTAATGACTTTTCAAGAATTCCCTACTTTCTAATCCTCACGGCACGACACCAAGTCTACGAATCATAAAATCTTCTACGATTCGTCTGCATGTTCGTAGTCTTAATTTCAAAAAATCACCTTTTACTGGAATTTTGTACGAAACCATCTTTACGGCCCATAAAATTCTCTATGGCTAGTATATATAGGGTCTTGTGAAACTTCTGCTTCAATATATTCTGCACACTTTGCCCAAAAACTGTGCCAACCCTGTAATCCTGTAAAGAAAATATAAAACACATCAAGTCTACGAACATCTCTTTGAGAACACATAAAATTCCAAGTTTTTAGAATCAAAAGTATTGTATTTCGACAGCACATCAATGAGGTTCAAAGAAGGGTGCAATTGAGTTCAAAAGGATGAGACCATTACGGGTTTGTAGTTTTGCTCATGGGTCATAAAGAGGGTTCGTGGTTTGAGTTGTGAGATGTAAAATTTTTCTAAGTGTTTGGTAAACCTATAAGGGTTATCCATAACCTAGAAAAGGAACTAGTGGTTAGGGGTGGCAATTGGGCGGTTGGGTCAAATTTGAACTTGTTTTAACGAGTCAAGACACCAAATAGGTCAAGATCCAACCCAACCCAACCCAACCCAAATTTTCTTGGGTCAAAATGGGTTGATGACGGGTTATACAGAGGGTCAAGACCCGACCCGATCCAATTTTTACTAAGTTTTACTTATTTTATTTGTTCTTTTTTAATATTTTAGTACTTAATTAAATTATAGTTTTTTTTTGTTATGGCTATATAAAACATATCAAATTGAAAAAAAGTGTTTTGAAAATATTTTAAGAAGATCTCTCTCGAATTAATTCAGGTTGCATATCAACCCAATTTTAAATGGATTGAGATGGGTTGGGCTAATAATTGGGTGGGTTATTAACCCGCCCAATCTTCAGTGGGTTGGGTTGTGTTGGGCGGGTTGGGCTTAATTTTTTCACCCCTACTATAGGTCATAGACAAAGGGTTCATAGATTGATATCCAGGTTTCAAGTTTTTGAAGTTTAGAGGTGTAACAAGGATGAAAACCCCTTTCTATGAGCCATAGCTTAATATATTACTTATAGACCAGGGTTATGGTTTTCGTGATAGTTTTAATGAAGGGCATTTCAGACCTTTTCTCGCATCCTAATTCCTAAACTATGTTATTTTGACTCCTAAAACTACATATAAAACCATTATACTATCATATTCCCCCCATTCTAAATCATTCTCTAAAATATTTGAAGTCTAAACTCCCAAATTTCTCTCAAGGCTTTTTGAAGGCTCAATCTAGGGTTTCAATATTTCTTCTCCAAGCTCAAGTTTCATCCATAGATTTCATTTAAGGTATATGGAGGTTCAGTTATGGGTATTGCATCATGAAGCCCAAGTATTTTTCAAACTAAAATTCCCTAATTTTCTTATGTAAATTTATGTATGCCTATGACTTGCATAAAAACCAAATAAATGACCAGCCTCTTAGCATTCATTCTAAGTTCTAATGCATACTCTATGGATATATTATGTCACAATATAGGGGCAAGTGATTTTTGTCTTCATGTCGCAGTTAATTTGAGTTGGTGTTAAAGACTTATTGGTGAGTTCGCATGCTCAGGGGTCAATGTTATTTCCTTTATAGCTTGTTATGCTCCAACTTATAGACTCTATTTATTATTTCCTTTGAGGTTGAGATTTGGACATGTCTTAACCCCCGTCTAGTCTAGTATATAGAGGTAATATTAGACAAGATGTCGTAGACTAATAGCTTAGTGCCTTTTCTTGACTTATGTTGATCCTTTAGTCCCTATCCGTATGTTCTACTTATGTTTAGTAGTTTATTACCTATGAGATGCTTAAATGAATCTTAAGATACATCGATCGGGTACCCCAAGGTTCTCATTCACCGTGTTACGCTAGGGTCTAGCTTAGGTCATGACAAACATGGTATCAGACCATGAGGTTTTGAAGTGTCCTAGGGAGTCCAATATAATGCATCATGTAGAGTCTTATTCATGGGTGTGAAGCATGCCACATCTATGAATAAGTGTCTACAAGGCATTTTAGGAATTTCCTTTCTTTCATGATTAGTGTCGTGCCGTAGAGTTTTCATAAGACTGTCCAATCTAATGAATCACTATTTTGCGTTTTTCAGACAACAGCTTCAAGATGGGTGCCCATACGAAGAGTGGTTGATCTCGATAAGGTGTAACATCTTTCAAAATGCCTTCTTATGACCTTATAAAAGATATCTTGCATAACACATCATCCATATTCTTTTTGGCAAATTCAAAGTTGGATGCTTAATCAGGAGGCGAACTTTTGTGGAAAAATGGTCTCTTTCGACTTTTAGATTAACTGTATCATAAAATAATTTTTTTTGTAAGATTTTGCATTTCTAGAAGGGTGTGCGACCTCTCTGCATTCGCGAAGAGGGTTTATTTAAGTACAAAAGTGACCAAAACTCGTTAAAATAGGGAAAAATTGAACTTCGTACAAAAATGACCTATGCACGAGCAAGTCTGCATCGTGCCCTTGGTTCATCATCGGTCAAATATTTTCGAGCAATTTCCGTTTCAAGTGAAATCATTTTGAACTTATTCCTAACTAACCCAAAATGAATTTGGACAGTTTTTCTGACTAAAACCCACTCTGTAAACTTCCCTTAACCCCCAAATTGATGCCACTACTCATTAAATGATCACTCACAACAAAAAGTTTCTCTCTAAATGTACTCTCAAAAGCTTTCTTACCCGACAAACAAGGATCTTCATTGAAAATCAACTCTTTCTCTTCAAATTCTAAGGCTTTTAATTAAGGTTTCTTTGTCATGACCTGGTCTTTGTCAAGATAGATCCTGTGAGATCCCACCTACAGGCAAGCCAATTCCCAACCCCAAGGTACCTTTCCTGGATCACTAAACATGCCAATACCAGTAAAATACCAATAACAAAACCACAACCTACCCAGAACCTAGAAGTCATCTGTACAGAGCTACTATAGACTCAAGCACACACTTAAACACACACACACACACACATAATAGTAAGAAAATACATAACTAGGAATTCTCCTACATATACAAGCTACTACCCCCGACAAGGCCAATGTCTGGATATAAAAGACGACCATCAAAAAAAGGAACGAGATTGTCGACTGTCTAGTTTCTGATTCTCACCAATGTCTTCTGAAATGCTCACGAACAAACACAGCAATCATGACAGTACCTAGACCTACACTATAGAAAGATGAAAAAAATGTAGGGATGAGTACCGGTATTAGGCACCTCGTAGGCATCATCAGACGACTGAGTGAAATATAGTAAATATTGTATGCCTAAATGTACAAATTGTAGTAAAGCTAACAAATCTACACCTAGGTCAAAGAGTAAGAATGTTTAGAGAATCACTGAACCCTAACTGAACCTAGCTAAATGATATGCAACGATACAAACTGACGAAGTCCGAGTAGGCCCATGCCACAACTGTCACTGGAATAAGACATAGTGTTGTACGTGAATGCAAGGCCCTAATATGTATGCCAGTATGCTAGTTGGGCCCTCATAAGCCCAAAAGGTAGAACCACACACAATTGTGCTGATAGAATCACTATGGAACCTAACAAAATCATCACATAACCTAACTCTCAATATCACATGAACATGAGATCAGTTGTACATGGGTGTAAGCCCTAGTGTCTAAGCCTTGATATCCCTTGGTCCCTTGTAAGCCTATAGGGTACATCCACGCATAATGAAGTGGTGTATAGGTGCATGGATCCACGGGTAATCAATCGGGTCCTTGACCCATCTAAAAGCAGTATCACATGAGGCCTCGAACCCCTAGTCCTTCCGACCTGGCCTCCAGCCGCGACTGTTAGCCAGGGAAAAATGGTCTAAAAATATATGTGATGGTGCGATATATCCCCTGTGGGAGAATGAATCCTTCTAACATAGTTTATAGAGTCTCAAACTTGAAATGTAATCGACAGGGTCCACAACCTAGAACATCAATAGGCACTCGAACCTCAATATTGACATTCGTGGCTCAGACAGCTCGAATTGTGGCCTTCAAGACTTAGATGAAGGGGAACATCAATTAGGACTCAGACTCTTAGACGTGGCCACCGGGTCTCAGAGCATGAGGAGCATCATCTAGGACTCGAGATATAGGAACAATCATCCAGTCAAAAAGTCTACCTAAATATATACCTCTGAAGTCATACCATGTCTCGTGATGTTGCCAAGTTACACTTTCTTTTTAAATGATAAAATGGTTGCTGTTAAGATATAAAACCTAGCCAAGGTTAGGGTCTATCACACAGGGAATACATAGACTCAAGAAAATTCACCAATATTTAATCCGTGTAATTAACCAACTTACTTCCCCCCAAAAGGGGGGGGGGGTTTGCAATAATCAATCAGAAAAGTAAACTAACTATTGAAAGAGAAAAATTCAATAATGGAGAGCAAATAGGTTATTGTGTTCCCTAAGATTCCCCAACTCAGCATCACCGGATAACCTAATTCTTGTCTAGTGTATAGAATGCAGGATGGTAATTTAAGTACACCAAGACCTTTTGTCAAAGGTGAGTTTCACGATGCGACTTGGACCATATCCATAGTGTGCACTACTAACCATTAAATATTAGTCCCGTACAACATCCCCTTGGCCCAGTTTGTTGATTAGACGAGAGCACATTAATCGAATTCTATTAATTAATCTCTTTTCCTATTCATTACTACCTTAGTCCAGTTAGTAACACTAGGCAAGTTCTAATGTTGGCCACCACTAGAAAACATGCAAAACAAAGAGAGTTAATTAATACATGCATATACACCTTCCAAGAATTGTGAATGATCCGGTTTTACCTTATTAGTTCTTCATGGTTCCCACAACCTTAGTTGTGGATTTAGCTACTCATGCTATGTGTAGATGCAGAGATTATGAATTGAGAAGACATAATTAAGCACTTACCCAGTAGATTTAAGAACAAGAAATCCAATGTCAATAATAATCACAAGTTTAAGATCAAATTCAACCACAAGTGTTCTCAAAGACTCTCTTACAATTTTCTCTCTCTAAATGATGTTGAGTTCTCTAAGTACGAGGCTAAAACTTATCAAAATTGATAAGAACTTATAAAAAATAAACTAAAAGACCTATTTATAATAATTAAAATTCAAATCCTAAACGACTTAGGAAAACTGGTCGGCATGCCTTACAAAAGCTCTTTACGCCTCGTATTGAAGTTTACGCCCTGTAATCGGTGTCTCGTACATTGTTGCTGGAAAATTGGACTTTCTCTTTATGACACTACTTTACAACTCGTATAATGGTTTACGACCTGTAAAAGGTGTTTCCTTTGATGAACTTCAGAAAGTCTTCATTCTCTAATCCTCAAGGCATAAATCCTATTCTACAACTCGTAAACTCTGGTATGATGTATCTGCATGATCGTAGAATTACTTTAAAAACTTAGCTCCTCACTAGAATTCCTTACTCCCCGTGGCCCGTATAATGGTCTACAGCCCGTATAGGGTCTTGTATAACAACAAATCTGCAGCAACTTCTGTAACATTCCCCAAAATCATGGCCAACCTGTAATCCTGCAAAGATAAACACAAACACATAAAACCCACTAATATTGCATTGAGAACATACAGAATTACAACTTTTAAGCATCAAAAGTTCTATATTTTAACAACACATCAACACCCTTAACTAAATATTGTTGCTTGTCCTCAAGCGATGGACTCAATCTATATAGACAATATAGTAACACACAGACCTCAACACAATGGCACATATTACATAAACCTCAGATTCAGATACCCACAACAACTTCTCAAAATAGGATTAGATAGCTATTTAGCAAACTAATACAAATAGGTGCATGTGACAATAGAACTATGACAAGCAAGGTATTATCAACAATTCGCAATCACTGAGCAAGTCTAGTGCTAACAATGCAATGGAAGTGCCCTCACAGAAAGAAGTTTCATATATGACATAGTGACATTTCCCTGTTTAGCATTGGGACTTTGAAAAATCACTCTCTCACAACATATTCATGCATAATGACTAATACCCCCTATACTCATGACTCAAGACTTCAACTAACTGGAGTAGGATCACTATGGACTTTCTTGGCTTGTAACGTAGGTTTAGGGGGCTTTGGTATGATATTATTGGAAAATAGTGACTAAACACCTTTCTTGAAACTGCATTTTTCTACACATTTGTCCTACAAACATTGCTATTTTCACCTTATTCTCCCTTTTCCTATATCAAGCTTTTCTGGGTGCTTTCTTTTCATTTTCATCTTTTTGCCTTGTTTTTACACTTCGTTTTACTTTTAGCTCACATCTAAGGCATCACTTATTTTTCTTGCACCAAGTATATGATTTTTTTTTCTTTTTCTATGTATTCCTAACTCACCCCCTTATTTTTGTGTTTCACCTTTACACCAGCCACCCTCAACTTAGGCTTTTGGCCTGTTTTGAGGTGCACAATATTCATCTCTGAACCAGGGCCACTTTTGGTAGCTACCCTCAACTTAGGCTTTTTGCCTCAATCAAGGTACACAATGTTCAAGGAAAGACCAGGGCTATTTTAGATTTTTCACTAGACAAGGTTAGGTTGATCAGGTGTTTTCAAAGAATAGTACATATTAAGCTCAAACATTAGGAACAAGGGATATATCATCGATTTGGTTGGTCATTTTGTAAAGTGGACTTATTTAAGAAAAATGGCCTAAGATCCTTTCCTAATCCAATTAATCTACAATCAACTTAGAGTGACAGGGCAAGTTCTAAATTAGCACAACAAATATGAATTTAGCAAATTTTGCTTGCACTCACATGGCACTACATACATTATCAGCCAAGAACAAAACTTACAGATTATGCTTTTTATCTCAATGTACCTTCACTTATCAGAACATATATTGTCACACACCTAAACATGCATGTTTACTATTTAACTACTTAATCAAACATTGTTTGCTGGGCATTATTTTTCAAACAAAATATGAAAACATGCTATAACTACAAGTATTGGTACTAGATGTTACAAAAGTTATCTTAACATCCTAAATGTGCCAATTCAATAGAAACTAAATATCCATAGGGAAAAAAAACATAAGCAAGAAAACCCTTGGATAACAAATTAGAGTAGTTATGGACCTAAGATACTCAGACATCACTGAGGCCCATAACTAGCCACATCCCATCGGAAAAGATGTGTAAACATACCTTGTCGCCTAAGTGCAGGTTTTCCTTGGGTTGCCTCTCAAGAAACGCCTAATTTATTATCAAAACACGACATAGATAGCTTGAGTACTTCAGATATAACCAATTGCTTCACTCTTCAACTCATCTGGATGCTTCATAGACTAACAGATATTGAAAATGATTTTTTCGTCATTCAATCTAAACCTGAGTTGACCAGCTTCCATATCCACTAGGGCTCGTTCGGTGAATTGTCTTCCTAAGATAATTGGGACATCAAATTCAACTTCACAATCTAGGATCACAAAGTCTGCAGGGAATATGAATTTCTCAACTTTTACCAACACATCGTATAATATCTCACAGGCATCTTCACTGTGCGATCCTCCATCAATAACTTCATGCTAGTTAGAGTAGGGGGCTATCAATCCAAGCTTCTTGTAAACCATAATGGGCATCAGATTTATGCTAGCACCTAGATCACATAGTGCCCTTGCAAACTCCACATCTCCAATGGTGCAGGGTATGGTGAAAGCATATGCATCTTCTCGGTTCTAAACCAAGGACCTCATAGAAATAGCTCTGTAATGTTAAAGCTCTTGAAACAACTCCCATCTAACAGTGTGCTTTTTACTAACCAAGTCCTTCATGTACTTCACATACCCTAGCCTCTCTAATGCCTCAATGAGAGGGATGTTGATAGAGAGTTGCTTTAGCATGAAGAGGAAGTGCTTGAATGTACCTTCCTTCTCTCTCTTTTTAATTCTCTAAGGAAAGAGAGGAGGAGGCCTAGGAATGGGCTTCAACCTCTGTGGCGCGTCATCAGCTTCACTCTCCCTATCCTTGAGACGAGCATCTCCTTTATGCACACCCTTAGCTACAACCATATCCTCAAGAACATCTTCCTCAGTAATCGGCATGGGAGGATCAATAGTGCTCTTGTCACCCCAAGTTGTTAGCGCCATACACTACCTTTCAATTTTTGGATTTTGCACTGCATTAGGTAGTGCACCCTTCTGACGCTGATTAAGTTGAGTAGACACTTGACCAAACTGTTGTTCCATCTATTTGATGGCCACAGAGTGAGACTCTATTTTTTAATTAATACTTGAAATTTCTGATTTTATGCCCTTTAGAGTCTCATCCTGTGTCTCAGCCTTTTTCAATGGGTGATCAAACATCTCCTCAATTCTGGAATTGCCTGCACTTGTATCGCGGTTGTGTAGTGGCATATAAGGATCATTTCTGAAGCCTTCTTTGTGCCAGAATCTGCATTTGCACTCCTATTCCTATCATAATAACCTCTGTGGTTGTCCCTGTATGCTCTATCTCTACCAAAGTTTTGACCTTTGTTTCCTTGACCTTGGCGCCAATAGTCCTAATTGGACCCTTGGGTGTTGGTTTGGAAACCCCCCATCTAATTAGTAACATAACATGCATCCTCATCATAGTATGACTCCTTGTATATGGGTGCATGTGGAGGTTGATGAACCACTGCATTCAATCTCTCTTGGATCTGCTTCATCATCACCTCCATACCTATGCAAATCTGAGCAAGTTACTGCATGATCTTTTCATTAATTCTGGCTTGCTCTGGACCCATACTGATAGCACGTGAACTCTTTGTGGAAGTTCTATCCCGCAGGCCCATGCATAATTTTCTTGACCACTCTTTCTATTCGCTCAGTAATCCTTATGAATGGTTGATCTAGAAACATACCCTCGATGATAGTGTTAGCACAGGCCTGGCTGTTCTCACCAAGGGCACGGTAGAAGATCTCCACAAAGGCTTCATCAACTATCTTGTGGTTAGGGACACTCCTCAAATATTTTATGAACCGCTCTAAGTAGTGCTTATCGAATCACAAGGAAGTTGCTCAAAGTTGTTGATCTGGTCCTTCAACTTGAGCTTCTTCGATCTAGAAAGTACCTCTCCAAAAAGGCCTTCTGCAAGTCTGCCCAACTACTTATTGAACTATGCGGTAGCTCAGATAGCCATAATACAACATTGCATGTAAGAGATAATGGGAAGACACAGAGTCCCACAACATCTATAGACAGATTTTGTGTTCCCACCACACTCTTACAGACAAATACCACGTTGTGTAGGTTGCTATATGGATCCTCTGATGGTAAGCCCTCAAATATCCCATGGTTTTACAACATCTGAAGTAACCCACTTGAGACTGTGAACTTTGTGTCTCCCGGTAGTGGTGACAACATAATAGCTCCAGTCACCCCCATAGCCATATGATTCAACCTTACTAATTCCACTGGTAAGCATTGGCATTGAAATCCTGAGGCTGTGGATTATACTCCAAAAGATGTGGGTTCTCATTCCCATCATTATCATTGTTGTTCCTATTCAGAGCTGTATTGGTCGCGTTTTTGGCGTTGTCTTGGGCCATTCTTCTTAAGGTTTTATGGATCTCTGTATCAAATTGAGTTAAGGGATTGCCTTGACTCCGAGTGTTGTGTAACAGCCCGGACCCACACGTGCATATATTGTCCGCTTTGCCAGCCATGGGTCGCCCATACGCCCATGCACCAGC